>RJWM01020225.1:0-37560 GCA_004363535.1 Dasyprocta punctata
GTATACCTATCATTATATTGATTCTCTTTTTGTTTTTAGATTTTTGTTGTTGTTTTTTGAAGGCAAGATCTAGTTACACTGTTCAGATTGGCCTTGTACTATGTATCCCAGGCTGGTCTTGAACTCTTGGCACTTCTGCTTCAGCCTCCCGATTGCTGGTATTACGGGAGTGTGCCACCATTGATTCATAGAATGATTGATGACCACTCACTTGGAGTAAATTCCCAGTGTGGATTGGTGTGACAGAGCATGGTAGCTGAGTTAGAGCTGGAGCTCAGAACTGGTGAGACACTCCGCACTAGTCCACAAGGCAGCCAGTGGGCATCTTCCAGGGAGAAGCTCGGATCCTGAGCACCACAGGGTTCATAAATCTGTCTGTTTTGGGGATGTCCATAATTGACAAGCTGGTATTAGCCCTGGGTGTCACATTCTGTTTAACAGGGCTGCAAATGAAAGAAGTATTTGTAGTAACCACTTAACACTTCTAGGCTTAAACCATTTTCCTCTCAAGTGGGCTCAGTAGCTCGTGTCCGTGGATTTTGTGTGTGTGTGTGTGTGTGTGTGTGTGTGTGTGTGTTTGCAGGCATCTTTGCAGGATTTAGGAAATAACTTTGAAGGAGAGTCTGAAAAACTGGACTTCTTGTGGTCAAGCAAATTGGGAGCTTGGTGCTAATGTCATTTATTTATTTATTTATTTATTTGTGGCACTGGGGATCGAACTCACAGCCTCATGCCTGCCAGACAGGTGCTTAAGCCATTGAGCCAAACTCCCAGCCCTAGTTTTTTGAGGCAGGGTCGCACTATGTATCTCAGGCCGGTCTTGCGCTCTCGTTATAGCCCAAGCTGGCCTCAAACTCACAACACTTCTCCTGCCTCAGCCTCCCGAGTGCTGGGATTAAAGGCATACGCCACTACGCCCGGCATGTCATTTATTTTCTAAAGGAAAATGAAGGCTGAACTGTTTTGGATTGCTTTTGTGAAAAAAATCTTATCAGATTTGCAGATACCATGCTGACTCTTTCTTCCCTCTCCTTTTTCCTTCCTTTCCTCCCATCTTCCTTCCTTCTTTCTCTCCCTCCCTTCCTCCTTCTATCTTGATCAGTTTTCCTCCCCTCCCCTCCCCGCCCTCCCCTCCCCTCCCCACTCTTTTCCATGATGCTGGGTATCAAACCCAAGGCCTCACATATGCTAGGTTACTACTCCACCACTGAGCTACATCTTCAACCCCCAATGCTTATTTCTTTATAAATAAAATTATAGGCATTCTATCCCGTACTTTTAAAAATAGTATCTATAAAACTTGAAACAGAGCTAATGCTTAGTGCTTAAAGAAAAAATTGGTAAAATTCATTAGTGACTCCATTCTCTGGGCATAAAGGTTTAAGAGAGCTTGTTAGTGAACTGTGGTTTCTTCTTGCAAAAAATCAAATTCTTTTCTGCTATGACTCATACTAACAGGAAGACTGATGAAATATCTTTCAGTGCTAACTGGAATGTGTTCTTTATTACTTAAAACTGCAGCAGAAAACTGGAATCTCCCAAGATATGGCCAAGGCTGAGTAACAGCAGAGAAAAATGTAACATTTTTAAAAAGGGGTGTGGGGGAATCTTGCACCTTTGAAGCTTTTAAACTTTTAAAATTTTAATCAGAAGAATGATTATGAGTGTAGTAATAATTGTATTCATGACTATTGTTCTGAAAAATGTGTCTACCTGCTTTGGAGACACTTTCTCAATGAGCTATACTCCCTTAGCACTAGGAATAGATTGTCTACTTTTTAAAAAATATGGAAAGTTCACTAATTGGAGAAAATTCTTTCTTTCCTCCTACTGCAGTATACTTATTGTATGAAAGACAAAATTTTCTCTTTCTGGGAATTGAAAGCATGCAGACATTCGAGTGGGCAAGGAGAGAAAGGAGATCACCAGATTGTTTTTGCGAGAAGCCAGTGAGTAACCCGGGTGTGTCAGTTTCACTGGAGTTTTGCTCAGAGAATGTTTGCCCTGAACATTTTCCTCTTTGAGATTTTTATCCCAGATAAAAAGTTATCGTTTAGATACTTTTCTGGAGTAAACTCTAAAAATAGATATATGAAATAAAAACTATCATGTCAATGTGCTTAATTGTAATTTGGTGATTATAATCTGTTGATTAGCTTTCCTCCAAACTGATCTTTGATCAACATATCTTTTTATTTCTCTTGAGTAAATAGCTAGAAGTGGAATTTGGTGGGCATATGTTTAGCTTTAAAAGAAATAATTTTTCCATTTAAATTCCTGTATAGGATTTTTAAAAGATATTTCTTTATTATGTTTTTAAATGTTTGCTCTAGGCATTAAAATATACATCCTTAACTTACCACAGTCTGTTTAGAGATAATATTGTACCACTTCTACAAAAAAGTAAGAGTCAAATAGTAATTCCCCAATCCTTTGAACTACTGATGCCATTTATTTACACCTACTTATGTGATAGATTCTACAATATATTATTACTATTTCTGCTTTAAATTGTCTGTTAACCTTGACAGAATTTAAGAGAACAAAAATATCATCTTTTATATGCACCCAAATAGTTTCTATTTCAGGTAGAATTCATTGATTTATCTTTCCATTTTCTTTCAATGTGAAGAAATCTCAGCATTTTTTTATGGTGCCAGGATTCTGGAAACAGGTTTTCAGATATTGGGAAATGTTGTTGTTTGTTTTGCAGTATTAAGGATTGACTCCTGTTGGGGCCAGGGATTTAGCTCAGCTGTGCAAGCCTTGCCTGGCAAGTGTGAGGTTGTGAGTTCTATCCCCAGTGCCAAAAAAATGAAAAGGATTAACTCTTGGGCCTCATGCACACTAGACAAGCCCTCTACCACTGAGCTATTTAAAAACAATTTTTGATTTTGAGACATAGTCTCACTAAATTGCTCAGTCTGGCCTAAAACTTGTGATCCTTCTGTCTCAGTCATCTAAATAGCAGGGATTCCAGGTGTGCACCACCACAACTGACTGTAGAAAAAAAAATTAACCTTCGTTTTTAAGCGTATTTCGCTAGACATGAAATTTAGACTTGAAAGCACTTTAACAGTGTAATCACATTATTTGCAGCTTTACATCATTTCTGATAAGATAGAAACTATTATTTATATCCTCTACTCTATATCTTATCATATATCTTATTATTACAGGCAGCTGAGTTAGATAGAAATATTACAGGCAGTCAGACAGGGCTAGGCCCTCAAAGGTGCCGGCACAGAGAACCAGATGTCTTATGACCCTGGAAGAGACACACACCTCTTGCTGTGGGCCAGATCTCAAGACAGAAGACAAAACAAATGCAACCACACTGTAAGTATAAGCATTAGGGATTAGGTATAGATCACCTTGAAAAGCCTGAAATTACCATCCCAACCCCCTACAGAAACAGTTTCTGATCCGTAAGAAGCTTGCTTGCTACATGACTCGCTTCCCCATTTATCCCTAACTTGGTCAATTTTACCTAAACAATTCATCTTATTGGTTGCCACAGTTCTGTCCCACCTCATGCCTCTCTGCCTTGCGAGTTCCCAGTTTTCCCCATCATGGTTTTACTTTAGAAAAGTCACTAGAAAAGTCAGAGTCTTTGGCAACCCACTCGGGACCCCTTCTGTCTCTCTCTCAGACAGAAGCTTTCTTTCTCTAAATAAATATTTCTGTTCTTAACCTGCATTGTTCCTAAAATTCACTCTTCAATTTCAGAGAACACAAAGTTGTAGTGAACATATAATAGGTCGGGTTTCATTCCCCTATATCATTATTTTCCCTGTTCTTAAGATTTTTTTTTATTAGTAGTACATATTTGTAGTACGTAATGATTACATTTATTGTTGGATTCGGTACATGTATGTGACACATTTTCACTCTTTTTAAAATCCTCTTCCCTTCCCCTGTCTCCCTCTCTCCATTTCTTGGTCCCTGTCCCTTTTGCAAAACATCTATCTCCCTGTTCCCTATTATCTTTTATTTTGCGCTATAATTTATTTATATTTTAGGTTTCTCAAATAAGAGAAATCATGTGATATTTAAGCTTCTGTGTCTGATGTGTTTCACTTAACATGGTCACAAGATACATCCATTTTCCTACAAATGACTGAAATTTTGGGAAAAAAGTACTCTATTACATATAAATACCATATTTTCTTTATCCATTTATCTGTTGATGGGCATGTAGGCTTTGTCCAAGACTATGGAATTGTGTTGATATAAACATGAGTATGTGTGTATCACCATAATAATATGATATCTTTAACTCTTTCATGAATATACCTCATAGAATGCTACATGGGTTGAATAAAATTTCCGGTTTTAGTTTTTTTTAGTAATATCCACACTGATTTCCATAGTGGTTGTACTAGTTTACATACCAACAGTGTAGATGTGTTCCTTTTCCCCTGCAGCCTTGCCAGCATTTGTTATTATTAGATTTCTTGATGGTAGGAATTCTTTCTGCAGTATGACAGAATTTCAGTGTTGTTTTAATTTCATTTGTCTAACGGCCAACAATGTTGAACATTTTTTTCTTGTATTTACTTATACTTCTTCTGAGAAGTTATCTATTTATTTCCGGTGCTTATTTTTGAATTGGGTCATTTATTTTGGTGGGAGGGGGCATCTAATTTTTTTTAATTTCTTTATATATTTGCCATGTGTCAGGGGAATATCTGGCAAAATTTTTTCCTACTCTGTAAGTTGTGTCTTCACTCGGTTGGTTGTTTGTTTGCTTTGCTGTGCAGAAGTTTTGTCTTTGTTTTTGTTTTTTGAGACAGGGTCTTACTGCATAGTTCATGGTGGCCTTCAACTTGCTATGTAGCCTAAGCTGGCCTTGAACTCACAGAGATCCTCCTGCCTCAGCCTCTTGAGTGCTAGGATTACAGGAGTGAGCCACCATGCCTGGCCTGTGCAGAAGTATTTAATTTTATGTGATCCCACTTTGTGATAATTGATCTCATTTCTTGGGTCTTTTCCTTTTTCATTCTGGTAAGACTGGTTAAGAGTTTGTTTTGTTTATTCATTTGAAGAACAATATCTTTGATTCATTGATTCTTTTTTTTTTTCTTTTTCTTCTTTTCCCCGGCATCGAAAATTGACCTCACAACTTCACGCTTGCCAGACAGGTGCTTAAACCATTGAGCCAAACTCCCAGCCCTAGTTTTTTGAGGCAGGGTCGCACTATGTAGCTCAGGCCGGCCTTGCACTTGTGTTGTAGCCCAAGCCGGCCTCGAACTCACAATGCTCCACCTACCTCAGCCTCCCGAATGGTGGGGTTCATTGATTCTTTGTATTGTCTTTTTCGTCCCAATTTCATGAATTTCTGCTTCCCATTATCCACACCCAGAACTATGCTAAACCAATCAGTGGACTAATTTAGTGATGACACACCCTTAATCCAAATTCACACACGCTAGATCCTGCTACCTCTGAAAAGCCTCACCTATGAGCGCATGAGGCTTTGGGGGGACCTCTAGACACCATAACAAGTCCCCCACCACAAATGTGTTGATGTTTTTCTGACCTTTATGTCCAGTAATGTTTCTTTTGTGATGTTAGCTTTGTCAGTGTCCTTTGCATATATGTTTATGATTGTTATCTTTTCCTATTGAATTGTTCACCAACTGTAGTGATCTTTGCCTCTTCTGATCAGTTTAGACATGGTCTACTTTTTCTGAGAATAGGATAGCTACTCTTGCATTTTTGGGGGTTTCCACTGCATGGAGTATTACTTCCCATGATTTGATTTTTAGTCTATGAGTGCCTTTTTTGGATTTAATGTATTTCTTGTATACTGTGTCCTTTTGGGTTTTGTATTTTGATCCATTTTGCCAGTTCGTCTTTTGATTGGTGAATTGAGACCATTCATATTCCAAGTTATTACTGATAGGTGTTGATTAATTCCTGCCATTGCATTATTTTCCTGTTATTGTTAACCCCTCCTGCTGCTTTACTTCTCACTCTACCTCATGTATTTATCTATTACACTTTTTTGGCTTTGTTGACTTTATTGTCTCTTTTAGGATGTCACCCGCATGGTGGTTTCGTGGTCATTAATTTCTTAATGTGGGCTTTTCATGCTAAGACCTATTTCTCAATCAATTTTTAAAGATGGTTTTGTAGAATATAAAACTTCCTGGTTGGAAATTGTTTTCTTTAGGACTTGAAAAACTTTGCTCCAAGTTGTTTTAGGCTTAGTTTGCTTAACTTTGGTGTAATTGTAATGGGTTTATCTTTATAAGTAAATCATTGCTTTTCTTTAACAGCTTTTAAGATTCTGTACTGAATTGGGCTTCTGGGATTTTGACTATGCTGTGTCATGGAGAATTTCTTTTCTGATCATGGCTGTCTGGCATCCTATATGCCTCACTTATTTGTATGTTAAAGTCTTCCCTCCTTATTTGGAACTATTTTTGCTATTATTTCAGTAAACAAATTTTTGTTGTTGTTTGCTATTTGTGCTGTCTTCTGATTTTTTACTAATTTTAATTAATTTTAGATTAGTCTTCTTTACACAATCTAGCACCCATTAGATCCACATCTTATGTTCTCTTGTTTTTAACGTATCTCTGAGTATATGGGCACTAATATTAACTCTGTCTTCCAGTTCTGACACTGTCCTCAGTGGGTCACTTTTGTTGCTCATATTTTCCACAGAATTTTTAATCGCCCGGATTTCTGTTTGGTATCTTTTCATAGACTCTAATTCTTTGCTAAACTGGTCATTCATGTTCTGTAATTTAAAAAATAAAATTTTGCTGAGCTAACTGGCTCTTTATTAATGTTTTCCATAAACTCACTGATGATTTTGGGGACTGTCTATTCTCTGTTTAGTTATATCTTCTGTGAGCTCTCCAAGTACTTTATTGATCTTTTTAAAATAAATTTAATCTTTTATTATTTCAAAGAATTCAGCTTAAAAAAATAAATAATTCAACTTTGTGACTTTTAATTTCCTCCCCATTGATTCCCCAACTTTGAAAGAATTAGAAGTTTTTGGGGGCATTTTGTTGCTGTGTCTTTTCGTGTTTCTATTGGTTTTGGTGTTATTTTGGTGTGTGTGTGTGTGTGTGTGTCTGTGTTTAGGTTTGGGGTTGATTATAGTGGCAAGACTTTGTTGCTTATATGAAGATTTCTTTATTTAGAGTCTGCTTTCCAATGTTTACTCGGGACATGGCTAGGTATAGTCTTTTGCCTCTGTCACAGATCCAACTCCTTCAGTTAATTTGGGAGGGGAGGGTACAGTGTAGTTGGCCTGGTGTTCAGTTCTCTGGGAATGGAAAACAGTATTGCTAATGACTTAAAGACAATCCAGGTATTTGCATGCAGAGAATACCACTTAATAGCAACAATTATTCCACCCTGAAAATAGCAAGAAAATCATCAACAATATTAGAGTCAGAGATAAACTGCATAATGACATACATAAGAATGAATAAAGTACCACCCTTCACTACAGAAAAGAATCTACAATTATAGTATGAACACAAAGACAAACCAAATACTGACAGACAGTAAATGTCTACTAAATTCTACAATTATACTTCCACTAACAATAGGAAGGAATTCAACATTGATAGCATTGAATTAACTAAATAACAAAAGATTAATAAAGTTTAATGTTTATACTAGTACAGATAAATGGGTAGGAGATGGAAAAATTAAAGTAAAATTTGAAAAATTAATAATAAGAAAGAAAGTGAGATAAATGATTTTATTAAGGAATGAAAGGAAATGAACAGAATTAGATGAAAGTAGCAGAAAAGAACAAACAAGAAAATTAAGGGGAAAATAGAAGAAAAAAAAGAAGGGAAAATAAAGGGTAAAAAAAGAAAAATAAGAAAAAACAAAAAAAATTATAAGAAAATAAGGGAAAAATCTCCCAATTTTCTTTAGAATGGGGAGTGGGAGAAATGAACCCAAAAGATTTCCTGTTCTTCAGTGAGTCTTTTCTTTCAAAAATCTTCAGTCTTACATTCCAGCAGATATTGGGGATGGATAATGAGTCATTGCTAAGACCTGTTTTACTTTCACATTCACATTTTTGTGTGCTAACATTGGATCCTGCCCTGTCTTTCCTGCTGGGTGTGGGCAGACACCTTAAGGCTGTAGTGACTCCAGTAACTCCCACTTTCTATATCCCTCTATGCACCCCAAGTCATGTTTTTTCCCCTCTGAGTTCTATGGGCTGTGGGTTCATGAGGTGCTTCCTCCCTTCTCTAGTGGCCCATCTGTCTGTACACCCCAGGCTGTGCCAACTGTCCAAGTCAAGCCATATTCTTGTTTATGTTGGTAGATGAAGAATGTAAACAAAGCACTGATCTCTGTGCCTGATGTAAGTAGCAGGGCGGATATTCAAGCAGACCACTGACCTTAGTGCCAACACTTCTTTTTTTTTATTCTAAAGATAGTAAAATCCAACAAAACAAAACAGAACACAACCAATCAAAACAAAGCAGCAAAATTGGTATAGAACTTCACAGCAGGTTACTAGGAAAACAAAAATAGCTACCATAGTATATCTTGCTATCTTCATGATAATTGCCCATTCCATCAGGTTGTTCTTAATATTTTTATATTTCTTTTTTAGTTTTTTGTGCTTGGTTTTGATATGCTTAGAGTATTTATTTTTATATTTATCCTACATGGGTTTACAATTCTTAGAATTCTTTTTTTTTTAATTTTTAAATTTCATTTTAAAGATAGTAAAATCCAACAAAACATAACAGAACAAAGTCAATTAAAACAAAGCAGTAGAACTGGTAAAGAACTTCAAAGCAGGATACTAGGAAAAAAATAGCCACTATAGTATATCTTGTTATCTTCACAATAGTTGACCATTCCATCAGGTATAGTAAAATCTAACCAAAAACAAAACAGAATAAAACAAATAAAAACAGAATATTGAATAAAGCAAAACAATTAATCAGAATAAAGCAAAACAGTGAGAACAATATTGGGCCTCAAAGACAAGATAGAAGGGAATCTCCCATATTTGCTACATTGCATACTGTCATTCTCCCAAGAGATGCTCAGACTGCTGGCCCCAGGCCTGCAAAATCAACCAAACAATACAAAGCATTTAGTTGCTTTACATACCTTTGTTGCTATCAACTTAACTGGTCCTCCAAACCAGCAGGTTGCTTATGGGGGTCAGGAGGGGAGGCACAAATCTTTCTCTTCCTGGAGTCCATGCTGCTCGCACCACTCACCAAGAAGGCTGGCTAATTGTCTTCTGGTTGGAGCCTCACTGACCCAACATCGGGTTTACAATTCTTTTCAGTTTTATGAATTGAAATTTTTCACCCAATTAAGAAAATTGCCAATCATTATTACTTCACATATTTTTTTTACCCCATTTTCTTTTCAGTTTTTCTAATGCTTTGTTTTATGCGTGTTGTTTTGTTAGATATTATCTAACTGTTAACTGAGACTCATTTTTTCACCTTTTATGATATCACATAATTTCTATTGATTTGTCTTTATAGCCTACATTCTAACATGTATCAGTATTTTGTTCCTGTTTATAGCTAGATAATTCATAGTGCATGTATGCTACAGTTTGTTTACTCATCACTTAATAGAAATTTTTTGCCATTTCTTTTTTTGCTCCAGTGAATAATGCTGCTGTTAGCTTTTGTATATAAGTTTTTATAAGAATTCATGTTTTTATCTTTTGTGGTATTCATTTCTAATTGTCAGAGTTCTCTAAAAAACATAAGTAGCAGAATGTGTATATAGATACATAGATTTATTTTAAAGAACAGGTTTGCATGATTGTGGAGGTTTGGTAAGTTCAAAATCTTCAAGTCAAGTCAGCAGACCACACCCAGGAAGAATTGCATTTTGTTTCAAAAGGGAGTATGATAGCTGAATTCTTTTTAGCTTAAAGGAGGTCAGTCTTTGTTTTATTAAAGCCTACAACCGATTGGATAAGCCCCACAGACACTGTGGCAAGTGATCTGCTTTACTCATAGTCGAATGATTTAAATATTAATCTTATCCCCAAAACATTCTCACAGAAAATCCAGAATGACATCTGACTAAATATCTGGTCACTGTGACCTAGTCAAGCCGACATATAAAATTAGCCATCACAATACCTGACAGTGCAATTGCTAATCTTAATGTGAGGAAGTAACAGTATTTTCCAGAGTGGCTTGACTATTTTACATTTCCACTAGCAATTCTACATCTTCTGGCTAACACTTTATAATCTGTGTATTATCTTGCTTTGTTTGTTTGTTTGTTTGTTTGACTGCTTGCCGTGTCTTTTTGGTTTTTTTTGTTTGGTTTTGGTTTTTCCGAGGCAGGGTCTTACTTTGTAGTGAAGGCTGGCCTTAGACTCACTGTGTAGCCCAGGCTGGCCTCAAACTCACAGCAATCCCCTGCCTCAGCCTTCTGAGTGCTATGATTACAGGCATGGGCCACCACACCCAGCTTTACTTGTTATGTCTTGTATCTAGTTGTCCCCCCAAAACCTCATGTGCTCATATATGGGGCCTTTCAGAGGTGGCTGGACTTAGGTTGTGTGAACATGGATTAAAGATGTGAAATCACTAAATTAGTCCCCTGATTTGTTTAGCATAGTTCTGGGCATGGATAATGGGAAGGTCCACCCTTGGTGTTGGATGGCACTACCCAAAAGGCTTGTAGGCTGGCTGGAGTTAAAGAGAAAGGGAGGTTTACTTCTGCTGCTTCACAGCTTCACTACTTTGTGGCTTCCTGCCTGCTCTGCCATGGACTGTTTCTCCTCAGCAGTGTCCTTTGACCATGCCACTCTGCCTTGGAACCAACCAACTATGGACAAATTGTGAGCTGTAATAAGCCTTTCCTCCTCTAACTTGTGGGCATCAGGTATTTTGTCTCAGTAATGAAAAAAGTAACTAAGACACTGCTTGACTAACTAATTTGTAAGAGAGGCCTCTTTTTTTTTCCCCTATTGATTCAATTGTTATAGTTTCATATGGAACAGCTGTATTGTACGTAGTCTTTGTACTAAGTGCTGGGTGTAGAGCAGTAAGCAACATAAACATGGTTCCTTTCCACCTCCTTGCCAGGGTTCTATATGCCTAACTAGGTTTGGAGTTCTACATCCCTCAATTATCTGCGTGTCTATTTGTTTCCCTATATATTTGGGGAGTTTTCTGCATTTATTTTTGTGAATAGGGTTCTTATGCTATTTATGTTGCTTTCCGATTTTTCACTTATTCTGATTACTTTTAGGTTAGTCTTCTTTTCATCATGTAGCAGCTGTTGGATTCATTTTTCATTTTCTCCTGTTGCCTTTAAGATTTCTTTGAGTAAATTCATCTTTGAAGGTATCATTGTCTTCTAGTTCTGAAGTTCAGTGCTCACATTTGTCACTTCTGCTGCCCATACTTTCAATATAATTTTTAATCTCCTGGATTTCTTTTTTTTTATTCAAGAGAAAAAAGACAGAAAAGAAAGACAAAAGCAAAAGAGACAAGCAAATGACAACAACAAATCCAATACAATAACATTATAGGTTTGCAAAACAAGATGATAGGAATTTGACAATGGTTGTGATATTGCATATCATTACCTTCAAAAGGGTTGTTTAGATTAACAGATATAGACATGCAAAATTGATCTAATCATATGAGTATTAACTGTTCTTTTTCAATAACTAATATATTTAGTAGTATAGTCATTTTAGCTATCTTATGTACACATATATACAAATTTATGTCTTTTTCCTTTTCCCTTCCTTCTTTTCTCCTTTCCCCATCCTAATTACTTTTCCTTTTTGAGCAGTTTCTTACCCTTACACAGTATTTATTGTAGATTTTGGATGGCATATACTTTTTCAGTTTCTTACACTAGGGAAACAATATGGTATTTACACATGTGAGTTTGATTTATTTCACTTATGAGCATGGTCTCAAGTTGTGTCCATTTACTTATGAAAGTCTCGATACAATCTTTCTTGATAGCTGAGTAGTACGCCATTGTATAAAAATACCACATCTTTTTTATCCAGTCTTTGAATGATGGGCACTTGGGTTGTTTCCAAGATTTGGCTATTACAAATTGGGTTGCTATAAACATGGGTGCACAAGTATCACTGTGGTATGATGTTTTCAGTTCTTCTGGGGAAATGGTCAGAAGTGGGATAGTTGGGTTAAATGGAATCTCTAACCCTAGCTTCTTGAGGAATCTCCACACTGATTTCCACAGTGGTTGCACCAGTCTACACTCCCACCAACAGTGAAGAAGAGTTCCTTTTTCCCCACAGCCCCTCTAGCATTTGTTGTTGCTTGATTTTTTGATCTTGGCCATTCTTTCTGGGGTGAGGTAGAATCTCAGTGTTGTTTTAATTTGCATTTCCCAAATGACCATTGATGTTGAACATTTTTTCATATGTTTACTTGCCATCTGTATTTCTGTCTCTGAGAAGTGTGTATTCATGTCAGATGCCCATTCTCCTGGATTTCTGACTGAAACCTTTCCATGGATTTTAATTCTTTGCTAAGCTGGTCATTCATGTTTGGTACAATTTTAACTCAGATACCTTTTTATTAGTGTCTTTTGAATGCCCTGGATCATCTGGTTATTACTTCCATTATCCTTTTGGTTATATCTTCAGTAATCCTGCTGAGTACCTCTTTTATCTGTTTTCTAATCTTCTTTATTATCCTTTCAAGTAATCTAGGTGTGCAACTTACGCTATTCAATCCCTCTATGTTCTCTGGGTTGGCTCTCAGGATAGTTGCGAGTTTTAGGAGGCATTTTGTTGCTTTTTATTCCCATGTTTCTATTGTTTTGTTTTTTTATGTTAAGGCTTGTGGACATGTATAGTATAAAGTCTTTGTTTCTAGTATATAGATTTCTTAGTTGCTTTTCAGTATAATTTGGGCATGGCTCAGTGTAGTCTTTTGCTTCAGCCCCAGATCTGACCAACTTAGTTAATCTGGGGGCGGGGGGGAGATGAGTGCAATTGACCCAATACATAGTTCTCTGGGAATGTACTCTGGTATTGTTAATGTCACAAAGGTAATCTGAGTTTTGGTTTACAGAGAAAACCCATTATTAGCAACAATTATGCAACCCTGGTAATACAAAGCAAATCAGCTACAGCAGTATTGTCCAAGACAAAGTGAATATTTACATACTAGAACAACCAATTATGTAACACCCTCAACCCTAGAGAAAAAAATCCACAATTATGGTGTAACCCTTAAGACAACATAGGTATTTATAGCTAATATGTATGTGACAACTATATCTCTGCTAATGGTAAAAAAAATTCAATGGCAATTTTACAGAGTCAACTAACTATCTAAGGAGTAATAAAGTTTTATGGTTGTACTATTAATGATAGAGGAATTGGGAATGGGGGAATGCAAGAGAAAAATTTGAAACATTAAGTTATATGATGTGACAAGGAGGAGAAGTGGTACAAAGGATACTACTGGGCAGTAGAAGCATATTTATAAAATAAGGAAAACATCAGAAAAAACTGATGAGAAATGGAGATAAAAGAAAAAAGGGAGAAAATTATATGGGAAGTAAAAATAAGAGAAAAATAAAGGTAAAAATTAAAAGGGAGAAGAGGAAAAAATAAAGAAAAAAAGAGATATGAAGCAGGGAAAAAGGATAAATTAAAATCCCCAAACCCCAGTAAACTGATGAAGAAGAAAAGAGGAAAGGAAAGAAGAAAAAGAAAAAAATTAAAAGCAAACAAAAACCACAAATGTGTACACACAGAAAGAAAGAAAGGAAGAAACTAAGAACCAAAGAAAAAAGGAGAAAGAAAATTCTGTGATTTTGAATGTGTGGCTTTCTTCCAAAATATACAATTTTGGGGAAGTATCAAAGTCAAGATGTGTTCCTGCTCATATTTGTAGATAAAGAAAGCAGTCAGATCTCAGATCCATGATGTATTCAAACACTAGCAGGCATTAGGATTAGAGTGAGGGTCCCAGTGCCAAGATTTTCAAATCCAGAGCAACTCAGGCTGAGCCTGGCTTCAGACCATGGGGGAGGGACCTGCATCCTTTAGCTCAAACTCCTCAAGGAGCCTCTTTCTAGTCTGCTTAAGGACCACAACTGTGTCCTATGGCTGTCTATCACTAAGTCATTGTGGGAATGTAACACTGGCAACCCTGAAGTGAAGCTGTTGTGTGGCTGCTTTGACTCCTGGGTTCAAGCAATCAACTCTTTCCCAGAATGGCATTTTCTCCATGGATATGGTGGGTACTTGGATTGGAACCACTCAGCAGCTGTTGCCTATTGAAGGGCTTATACGGAAGCAGAATCCTACACTTTCCCGGCAGATCACAGCACCCATTGGTCTGTTCCACTGCCATGTTTCTTTTTGAAACCCTCTGGGTCACCCAGATTTCATTTTGTCTCTGTAGGTTTGGGCTCTCTTTCTTGCAAGCCACAGGTCAGGAGCTGGGGAGAAAGTTCAGACTTTCCCTTCCCTTCTCTGTATTGTGTTGTCTCTTCAGTTTCTCTGTAGGATTTCATGTTCCTGTCAGATCTTTTCTGGTTCTTGGGGACCTACTTCTCTTTTTCTTCCCCAAGTTGTTATTTCCCAGTGTCTTGACTGCAAATCAGGGAGGCTGCGTTTTTGAGAAGTGTAATGTATACAATGTGACTATCTTCAATTTTGGTAAATGAATCTATTTATTTACTTACATGTACCAACATAGCTGTATTTTCTCATCCATTATGTAGACTAAAGATCTTTAATCATTTTCTCATGAGTTATTTTGTCTTTTTTTTTTCCTTTAAATGTTTTGTAGCTCAATTATGCCAACTTTAAAGGCATAAAATACTTCAGTGTAAAAGTTGGGGCCTCAGACGTATACTGTAGTTATTAGACATATGGATCAAAAAGTACCTATTGTGTGCCCCACATTGTTTCCTAAGAAACTTTCATGAATCATCTCCTTTAATTCTCAAAAACTAACCATGAGTTTAGTTCTATTATTATCATCTTCATTTCTTAAATGCTGGAAAGTGACACCTTAAGAGACCAAGTAATTTGCCCAAAGTCACACAGCTAGTAGTTACTTAAGTTACTACTTAACCCAGGCTTGCTGGATTCTGGAGCCCAAATTCTTAACCCGTATGCTAAACTGTATTCAAAAAAAAAAAAAAAAAAACCTCTTCAGATTAAAGTTTAAAATCTTTAGCCTCTAAGGATATGTGTACTTAAAAAGACTCTGGATACAAGTGACTTACTTAGAATGAGGCAGTATCAAACTGGTAGATATTTTTCTTGTTCTTAAAATTCCACCAACTTTCATTATCTTCTCCTTTTCTCTATTTCACAGATCTTCTATATTGCGTATATATTCTTTTAAATGGGAAAATATGTAAAAATGTGTTTTTGGGAAAAAAATTTCACTACACCAAATGACTAATCTTATCCCTGTGAGATAGTTATTGCTCTGATTTTATCAAAAGGCCAAAAAAGGCAGCAAACTAAAATGCTTTGAACCATCAGACTAAGCCCCCTATGAAAGGAGTTTGGAATATGTTGTTGAGATAAGCAAGCCTGAGGGAAAACAAGCCCGTTGGTAAATGAGAAGGCATGTGTAATCAAAGCTGACTTTAGAAGATCTATTTTTAGAAGAGCTCATGGCCCTCATAAAAACTGAGGAAATAATTTCCTGAGAATAAGAAGCATGACAAGTGTCTTAGAGAGACTTCTGAAATTTTTTTAGACCCCTTTCAGAAATTAGGTGGTATACGCTGAGCATACTACGCTATAGCATTTCTAATTTGTGCAAAGTTGTGGCAGCTGCAACATATTTTAGCCTCCCTCACAAGGTCCTAAGTGGAGAGGGATTGTTTACACTTTTCAAGGTGCTCCTTTTTATATGTAGTTGGGTTAAGTCAAGCAAGGGAGAAAAAAATGTTGATGTTCCTCCACATTCCCTCTAGGCCCTTCATTGAAATTAGCAGTGACCTTGGTTCAGCATGTTTCTGGAATCATTTTTAGTTTCCAGTTCAGTGACCCACGACTTTGACCCCCGGACCTGCCAACTCCCTGACTGTCCTGTGTTATCTTTCTCTCCTTAGATCTTTCTTCAGCCCTCAGCCTTGTCTTGGTGCCTACACTCCATTCACTTGACAAACAGGGCTTGTGGGGCCAACCTGCCAGCCCCAGCATTATCTTATCACCAACCCCCAGAGACTCAAACAAAAATTCATCAGTTGATGTTCAGAAGTGCCCTCTGCTGGATGCTAACTATTCAAGCTCAAAATTAAAATCTGGAAATACATTTTGCAGTTTAATAAAAAGGGTGGAAATGTTAGCAGACAGGATAAAACACAAAATGCCACGTTGCTCTGTCCTCTCAAGGTGTTTGAATACCCCTGAACTGTGTTTGGCTGACTGTGGCTTGCTGTAAAGCAATGGTTTCTAATGGGGCAGAGGGGAAGACTTGCACCTGTGGGACATTTGGCAATGTTTGGAAACATTTTTACTTAACTGATAACTGGAGGTTAGGGGTGGGGTAGACAGAGGCAAGGAATGCTGCTTAACATCCCCAAAGGCATAAGAGAACCCCATCCCCAACAAAGAAATATGCAGCCTCATTATAGTGAATGTTTCTTAAATTGGCCTGAGAAAGCTCAAGTTAGACAAACAGAAATTTGAAGGTTTAGCCAGGCACAACAGAGAGTACCTGTAGTCACAGCTACTCCGGAAGCTGAAGTGGGGGAATTATTTGAGCCTAGGGATTCAAGGCCACTATGGGCAAGGTAGCAAGAACTCCTCTAAAGAGGCATAGCGGGAGAGGAAGAGAATGAAAATGGAAGATCGAAGGGATTAGAGTTTATTTCAGTGGTTCTCAACCTTGGTTGCCTGTGCAATCACCTGGAAAGTTTTCTTATTTCAGTCTTACAGATCAGTATTCTATACTAAGTTTGGTTCTATTTCCTGAAGAGTCTGGTTTTATTTCTGGCTTGAGGTGTGTCCTGAGCATCAGGATGTAGAAGATTCAGCTAAAGTTGAGAACAACTGAGGTAGTCCAAATCCTCCTTTTTTGGTTAAGGAATCAGGCACTGGGGGCTGTGGTCTCACAGTTAAAAAATAGCAGTTGGGCCTTGGGCCAGACCTCAAGACAAAAGATAAAACAAAAAAAGTATCAGTTGAGATTAATATATGATCTCTTGAAGATAAAACGTGTGGCTCTTGATTGACTCTAATATGCCTTTTTAAAATTTTAAAGCTTCATGTTGTATCCCTGAAGTAATACTTCAATACTTTTTTTCTAAAAAGTGATACTTTAAAAACATTCAAGTTTTTAAAAGTGTAAATTAAAACCATGAGATACACTTATTAGTATAACTATTTAAAATATCACAATACTAAGTGATAATGAGGACATAGAGCAACTGGAAATCTCATACATTGCTAGTGGGCATGTAAAAGTTGTACTGTCACTTTGGAAAACAATGTGTCAATCTCTTACAAAATGAAACATACACTTACCATGTGACTCAGCAATTCTACTCTTTGTTATTTATTCAAGGAAAATGAAAATTTATATACACATGAAATCTTGTACACAAATGTTGATAGTGTCTTAGTTGATAATCATATATAAGAGAACCCAGATGTTCTTAAACTGCTGAATAGATAATGAATTGTGAAGCATCCATGTAATGGACCTTACTGTTTATGTTTGGGTCTCAATGTTCCCCAAAGACTACATATTAAAGGCTTAGTCTCCAGGCCTTGGCACTAGTGGAAGGTGGCAGAATATTTAAGAAGTGTGGCCTAGTTGGAAAAAGTGAGGTCACAGGGGCTACCCTTGAGGAGGATATTAGGGCCCAAGTGAGTCCCTCTATTCTTTCTCTGCTTTCTGACTGTGTCATGAAATGAAAAACTTTCTGCTGCTTACTACTGCCCTGATATGCAGCCTCTCCACAGGCTCAAAGACTAACAGGCCAACCAACCATGGACTGAAACCTCTAAAACTGTAAGCCAAAATAAATATTTTCTCCTTTTGATGCTGCTTATCCCAGGTATTTTGTCACAGTGATGGAAAACTAACTAATACAACTACTCATTAATGAAAGTGAACAAACTTAACACAACAAATTTCTGAAAGTTTACACTAAGTGAAATAAAATAGTCAAAAGATTACCTTTTATATAATCACATTAATAATGAAATTCTGTAAAAGCAAAAATGATCATAAAAGAAAATGGGTGAATGGCTTGTGGGATTGTGAATGAATACAAGGAACGAATATGAGGGAGTAGGGCAAGGGAAATCTGGGAGATGCAACAATTCTGTCCTGATTTTGATATTGTTACCTGATTATGCCTTTGTCTACACTCAAAAAATTGTCTAATAAAGAGAGGGAGATTTGTTATATGTAAATTTTTGGTTAAGTTTTATTGCTACATGTTTGTAGTATATGATTTCATTCTTCATGGGGAGTTGGTATATGTACATAATACATCTCAATTCTTTTTCATTCCTTTCCCTTCCTGCTTCATATCTTGGTCCCCTTCCCATTTGAAAAAAAAAATCTACCTTCCTATTTTCTATCATTGGTCTTTTATTTAGCTATTTATATCTTGACTTTCTACTATATGAGAAATCATGTGATATTTAAGCTTGTGTGTCTGATTTGTTTAACATTGTGAAAGGTGCATCCACTTTCCTACAAACAATTTGTTTATCCTTCTTTGTGGCAGAGTAGTACTCCACTTGTATAACTACCACATTTTTAATCCATTTATCTATTGATGGAGATCTGGATTGCTTTCAGGATTTAGTTATTATGAATTGTGCAGCTACCAACATGAGTACGCGTCGATCACTATAGTATAATGACTTTTAACTCTTTTGGAAAGATACCTAGAAAAAGAATCTCTATTTTTAGTTTTTTGAGGAATCTTCATACTGATCTCAGTAGTGGTTGTGTTAGTTTACATCCACACCAACAACAGTGTAGAAGTGTTTCTTTTTCCCTGCAGACTGGCCAGCATTTGTTACTTGATTTCCCTGACTTACACACAAGTTCTGTTCTGTGAGACCATTCGTAAGTCAGACTCATTTGTAAGTCAGACAAAGTGAGTCTTATACACCTTTGACACAAATATACAATGTGTATTGCTTTGCGCTTCCTAGCAGTCCCGTTCACACCACCACTGCTTTTCCTTTTGCTTCTGGACATCCTGGGATCCTGCTGAGTACTGTACTGCTGTACAGTAAGCACACAGCAGCGTGACTGTGACAGTGTTTGGCATACACATGACCTACTTCCATGTTTTGTTCACATCTATGAATGTTCATAATGCAAGGTCCATTCGTATCTGTGGAAGGTCACAACTCAAATGTTTATAAGTTGGGGACTTATGATATTTTGAATGGTGCTGCTATAAAGATGGATATGCATGTATCATTGTAATATGTTTTTAATTCTTTTAGGATGATGCCTAAAAGGGAATAGTTGGGTTGAGTGGAATTTTTATTTTTATTTTTTTGAGAAATCTTCATACTAACTTGTACTAGTTTACATTCCCACCAAAATATAGAAGAGTTCATTTTTTCCTGCAGCTTTGCCAGCATTTGTTAATTTTTGATTTCTTGATGATGGCTATTCTTTCTGGAGTAAGGTGGAATTTCAGTGTTGTTTTAATTTGCATTTTTTTCATGGCCAGTTATGTGGATCATTTCTCATGTACTTATTGGGAATTTGTACTTCTTCTTCTGAAAAATGTCACTTCAAGTTAGTTTACCATTTTTTTATTTGGTATTTTATTGGGGGGTCTAATTTTTTGAGTTCTTTATGTATTCTAGATATTACTGCTCTGTCCAAGGAATAGCTGGCAATTTTTTTCCCATTTTGTACATTGCCTCTTTATTCTGTTGCTTGTTTCCTTTGATGTGCAGAAGCTTTTTAATTTGATATTCCATTTGTTGATTCTTGATGTTATTTCTTGTGCAATTGGGGTTCTGTTAAGAAAGTCCTTACCAATGCCTAAGTCTTCAAGAATTTTATCTGTTTTATCTTCCAGCACATTAAGTGTTTCTGTGTAAACATTTAATCTTTGATCTATTTTAGTTTTAGTTTTAGTACATGGTGAGATAATTGGGTCTAGATTCAATATTATGTGTAAACTTTAAAGTTGACTAAAAGAAACATAAAGACTTAAAAACCAGGATTTACAAAAAATGGTGGAGCAGCATGTGCCAGCAACTGAGCTTCTCCAGGACAAAGAGTATACAGTCTGGAAAACAGTATCTTGCAGAGGAATCAGGGTGAGTATAGGTTACTCAGGAACCATGAGAGGACTGACAGAGGAGAAGAAAATAGGATTAAGTGATACAGAAAAAATAGATCGCATCATGGAGGAGAGAGCATATAGGACTGGCTAATTGCCACCTGGGAGGCAAAGTGAAACTAACAGATTTGCTTATGTAAAATTGGAGAACTGTATCTAGACCAAAAGACTCATTTACAGTTGGACAAGCAAGGAAAATGGAGTAGCTTTCCATAGTCAACAGTTGTGAGTAACAACTGGGACAGTCGGTACAAGCGCCAGGAACCATGGTTATGGAGCAAGAACTGGCAAGGACTTCACTGTTGGAAAGCGCTCAGTGTTTGAATTTGGGTGACTGCTTCGCACTGCCAAGTTCCCAGAGTGGACGAGGGGAAGACAGTCATGGGAGACACTGGGTGGGGAGAGTAGACCAAGAGGAGTCCTGCTGAGGGGTAGGGACTGGTGCACACATACTAGCCTCTTGCAATTAAGAGACCAAGTTCAGCCTGAGTTACACAGGATTGGAAATTCACATTGGTGCCATGTTCTCACTGTAAGTAAATATCTACACCCAGCACCATTTTGGGGGTGGACTGCCACTCTAGAATTCCTGTGTGAATAGAGACACATCCTGGCTTCCTAGGCTGAGTAAAAGAGCCATGTATCCAAAATGATAAAAACATTTCTTTTATTGTTCTTTATTTGATTATATTTTTTAATTTTTATTTTACTTTTTAGAATTTTTCATTTTTAAAATTCTGTGCTTTATTCCTCCTCCTGTACATTTTCTCTCATATTTTTATTCCACTGTTTTACCCTTCCTTTTTTTATGAGAGAGAGGAGAGAGAGATAGAGAGTGTGTGTATGTATGTGTGCTTGTCTTCCTCTTGCCTTTTTTCTCCCAATATAGTTCATAGAGGGTGAGGGAATTTTCCATTATCCTTTATGTGTCTCCTACTTTTATCTGTATCTCTTTGCCTGACTTCTTTCTCCTGTATCTTATTCATTCTCAATTTTTTTCTTTCCTCTTGCTCTTTTCATTTATCTTCCTTGATTTTTTTTTTATATATGTAGGAGAATGCGGGAACAAGGAGGTAGGAATCTCTAAACCCCCAACTCCCCCAAGTCAGAGCAAGGTGTCACAAAGGGAGAAGAAAACAAAATATCATGTAGCAGAAATCTATAAGAAGCTCCTAGAAAGGATGAAAAAAATAGGTGAATTCAAAGAGGAAATGCACTAAAAGTTTACAGCTCTTAGTGAATTTTACCCTTGGTGAATTTTGGGAAAATAAGCAAAAACCTGGATGATCTAACCAAAACAGTTCAAAATTTGAATGACAAGTGCAATGAGGTTATGGAATCATCAAAAAGATATCAGACAGATATACCTGAAAGAAAAAACAGTATAGAATTCATAAAATGCAAAAATGACCACGTGAAGACAGTGTCTGATATTGAAGGCAAAATAGTGTATTATGATAAAGAGATCAAAAAAGAAAAGAAAAGTGAACAGAAGAAGACTATCCAGCAATTGCTAGAAGACAACAAGAAGACCAACAGAAGACTAATTGGAGTGAATGAAAATTTGGAAGATTGCACAGATGGATTCACTAAGATGCTTACAGAAATTATGGCAGAAATTTCACAAACATAAGAAAAGAGTTTAAAATACAAGTAAGCAATGCTTATAGAATACCAGACAATTACAACAAAAGTAGAAGTTTTCCAAGGCATATCCTCATTCACAGATATCCAACAAAATACCAGAATTTTAAAGGCAGCCAGAGAAATTTTAAAAATCACATATAAAGGTAAACCAGCACAGCAAACTTCACAACACAAACTCTGAAGACCAGAAGAGTTTGATGAAATATTTCAAGTCCTAAGAGCAAGTAACTTCTAACCCAGATTAATTTAAAGTGGCAAAGCTATACTTTAAAATAGAAGATGAAATAAGATGTTTCCATAAAAAAAGATCAGGTTAGAAGATATATGAGTGGTAAACCAGTTCTAGAGCGAACACTCAATATTTTTGACAGAAATAGTGAATTGGACACAGCTAAAAACAAAGGGAACAAGTGAGGTCAATGAATGAACAGCAACAAAAAAATCAGGAAAAGAAGAATAAAGTATGCACCGACAAATAAAGAAGGCAATGATAGTAAACACATCTCAGTAGTATCTCTTAATATTAATGACCAGGAAACCCAATACATCTCAGTAATACCTCTTAATATTAATGACCTTAACTCTCCAATTAAAAGACACAGACTGGGAGACTGGATCAAAAAAGAATTCAATCATCTGTTGCATTGAAGAAATTCATCTCATCCAAAAAGATATTCACAGACTAAAAATGGAAGGAAAGGAAGCAACATTTCATGCACCAGGACCCTGAAAACAAGCAGGAGAAGCAATTCTTTTTTTTTTTTTTCACCGGGGATTGAACTCACAACCTCACACCTGCCAGACAGGCGCTTAAGTCACTAAGCCAAACTCCCGGCCCTGGTGTTTTGAGGCAGGGTCACACTATGTAGCTCAGGCCGGCCTTGCACTTGCGTTGTAGCCCAAGCCGGCCTTGAACTCACAACGCTCCGCCTACCTCAGCCTCCCGAGTGCTGGGATTAAAGGCGTGCGCCACCACGCCTGGCAGGAGAAGCAATTCTAATATCAGACACGGTAAACTTTAAGCTACAACTGATTTGAAGGGTCAAAGAAGTCACTACATACCAGTTAATGGAATGAACAATCCAACAAGAAGATACAACTTTGATAAACACATGTACACTGAATATGACAGCACTTATCTTCATAAAACAAAAAACTGCTGAAATTAAAAGATCAAATAAACACTAACACAATCATAGTAGGGGATTTTAACACCCCAAAGAGTCAGATCAATTAAACAAAAAACCAATAAAGAAATTTCAGCGCTGAACCACACTTCTGAACGTATGGACTTAATGGACATGTGCAGAGTATTCCACCCCTCTACAATAGAATATACATTCTTTTCAGCAGCACATGGTACTTATCCCAAAATAGATCACATACTAGTTCACAAAGTCTGCTTAAGGAAATATAAAAGAATTGAAATCATCCAATGCATACCATCAAACCACTGTGCAGTGAAAATATAAATTAATGATAGAAGAAATTTCAGAAAAGGCAAAAGCTCCTGGAAAATTAACAGCATACTCCTAAACAACCAAGGGTCACAGAAGAAATCAAAGAAGTAATTAAA
Source organism: Dasyprocta punctata (assembly GCA_004363535.1). Lineage (NCBI taxonomy): Eukaryota > Metazoa > Chordata > Mammalia > Rodentia > Dasyproctidae > Dasyprocta > Dasyprocta punctata. The sequence continues at coordinate 23,528 of RJWM01020225.1, forward strand.
AATTTCTGAAAGTTGATGACAATGATGGTACAACTTGGTAAAACATCTGGGACTGTGTGAAAGTAATTCTAAGAGGAAAAGTCATCACTATCAATACTCACAGGAAAACTGAGGAAGTCCAAATAAATAACCTTATGAGAAATCTGAAGATACTTGAGAAACAACAACAAACCAGAACCAAACCAAAATTGAAGGAAATTATAAAGATGAGGGCAGAAATCAATGCAACAGAGACAAAAACTGTTAAGAAAAATGAATCAAAGAGCTGATTCCTGGGAATAATAAATAAAATAGAGAAGCTCTTAGCCAGAGTCACCAAGAGAAAGAACTCGCATCAGTGCAAATACAAATGAAAAGGTAAAGTTACAACAGACACTGTCAAAATCCAAAAGATAGTAATAACTTCAAACAATTGTATTCCAACAAATTGGCAAATTTTGAAAAAAATGGACAGATTCCTAGACACATACAGACTATCAAAAGTAACCCAAGACTGTATGACAGGCGTGAGGTTGTGAGTTCAATCCCTGGTGCCGAAAAAAGAAAAAAAAAGTAACCCAAGAAGACACAAGTTTGTGTAACAACCCAAAAATAAGCAATGAAATTAACATAGTAATTAAGAACCTGCCAACTAAATAAAGCCCCGGACCTGAGGAAGTCACTACTGAACTTTACAAAACCTTTCAGAATGTTGCATCACCAACACTCCTCAAGCTCTTTAAAGAAAGTGAAAAGGATGAAGTGCTCCCAAATTCATTTATGACAACTAGTATTACCCTGATCCAAAAACTAGATAAAGACCCAACTGAGAAAGAGAACTATAGGCCAGTCTCTTTAATAGACATAGATGGAAAAATTCTCAACAAGATAGTAGCAAATAGAATGCAGTGCATTATCAAAAAGATCATGCATCATGATCAAGTAGGTTTCATCCCAGAGATGCAAGGGTGGTTTAACATACATAGTTCAATAAACATAATACAGCACATAAATAGGAGCAAGGTCAAAACCCACAAGATCATATCATCAGACAAAGAAAATTCTGACAAAAATCTAACACCTTTCATGATAAAAACTCTGAAGAAAATAGATATAGAAGAACATGCCCAAATATGATAAAGGCTATTTATAGCAAACCAATATCTAACATTATACTAAATGAGGAAAAACCGAAAGCATTCCCCCTAAAATCAAGAACAACTCAAGGATGTCCTCTATTACCTTTTCTATTCAACATAACACCTGAAACATTAGCCAGAGCAATTAGACAAGATAAACAAAAGGGATACATACAGGAAAGGAAGAACTCAAATTATCATTATTTGCAGATGACAAGAAACTCTATATATAAGACCCAAAGAACTCCACCAAAAAAACTCTTAGAATTAATAAACATCAGCAAAGTACCAGGATACAAGATCAACACACAAAAAATCATTAGCATTTATGTATACCAACAATGAACTCAATGAAAAGAAAGTTATGAAAATAATATAATCACTTTAAGAAAAAATGAAACATGTAGGAATGAATCTAACCTAGGAAAAGAAAACCTCTACAAAGAAAATGACAGCACTCTGAAAAAGGGGATTTAAGAAGCCATCAAAAAATGGAAAGATTTTCTTGCTCCTGGATAGGCAGAACAAATTGTTGTAATGGTCGTACTTCCAAAACGCTTGCATAGATTCAATACAACCAAGATACCAACAGCATACTTTATAGTTCTAGAGAAAACAATATTAAAATTTATATGGAACTAGTAGATACCTAAAATAGCAAAAGTAATTTTAGGCAATAAGAGCAAAGCAGGAGGCATTGCAATACCTGAGTTTGAGCTGTATTATAAAGCTATAGTGATAAAGATGGCATGGTACTGGAACAAAGACAAACACATGGACCAATGGAACAGAACTGAGGATACAGAAACACTCCCAGACATAGTCAAGTATTTTATCTTTGACGAAGGGGCCAAAGGTGTATCTTGGAGGAATGATAACATGTTCAGCAAGTGGCATTTGTTATTTGTTTGTAGAAGAATGAAACTGGACCCTTACCTCTTACCATTTACTAAATTAAAATAAAAATGGATCAAAGGTCTAAATATTAAAACAGAAACATCGTCGGGGATTTAGCTCAGTGGCAAGGTTGTGAGTTCGATCCCTGGTACAAAAATAAATAAATAAATAAAACAGAAACATTAAACCTTCTGGAAAATAAAACAGCAGAACCTTAATCACACAAGAATTAGGAGGTAGAATCAATAACTGGGATTATACCAGACTAAAAAGCTGTGGTACAGTGAAAGAATCAATCAGTAGTGTAGATACAACCTACCAAATTCCAGCTACTCCTCTGACATAGGACTAATTTCCAGACTATAAATAAAGTAATAAAGTACTCAAAAACATCAAATCACTTGATATTATAGACCCAGCAGGAAATGGGCTAGAGAAATAAACAGACACCTCACAGAGGAAGATGTATAAATGGTCAACAAATACATAAAAACATGTTAAACATTTCTGGCCATTAGAAAAGTGCAAATTAAGACAACGCTAAGACTTCACCTTACTCCAGAAAGAATGGCAATCATTTTAAAATCAAACAATAACAAATGCTGGCTTGACTGTGATGAAAAAGAAACCCTTCTTCACTGTTGGTGAGAAAGTAAACTAGTACAACCATTGTGGAAATCAGTATGGAGAGCTAAAATTAGAAATTCCATATGACCTAGTGCTATGGTTTATGATAGCCCCGCCAAACCTCATGTAATGACATGGATGTGGCTGAGTCTGGCGTTCATGATTGGTTTGTTGACTGGCGCTGGGATTGGTGATGCGAGTGCTGCACCCACCCAGGGGCTGGAACTGTGTAAGGGAGAGAGGAAGGCAGGTCTCTCTCTCCTTTGCCTGTTTGCCTTGCTGTTTGGTGGCTGCCATGAATGGTTGCCCCAACATGCCATGCTGCCTTGGAGCCAATAAGTATGGACTAAACCCCTGGGAACTGTAAGAAATAAAGCTTTCCTTCCCTAATTTTGGGGGTCAGGTATTTTGTCTCAGCAATGAGAGAAAAGTAACTAAGACACCTAGTGATCTCCCTGCTAGGTGTATCCCCTAAAGAGGTTAAGTCAGTATGCTACAGTGATACATGCATACCAACGTTTGTAGCAGCGCAATTTGTTATTAGGCAAATTCTAGAGGCAGCCTATATACCCACCAACAGATGACTATATAAAGAAAATATGGTATTTTTATGTAATGGAATACTATTCAGCTACAAAGACTGACACATTCGAGACACTGTAGGAAAATGGATGAACCTGAAAAAGTATAATGGTTAATGAAACACACCAGACACACAAGCTTAAATATCATATAGTATCTCTCATTTGAGTCAGCCAAAGTGTGAACAAAGAAAACAATAAAGGATGGGAAGAAAGTGACAAGGGGACAGATGTTTTTCAATAGGGTAGTCGTCTAAGGGAGCAAGGGTGAGGGGTGTGGAGAAGAGAAAGGGGAGGTGAGAGGAAAAAAGATATGCCTTGTACAGGAATCTAATAACCCCAATTAATAGAAACACAACCTGCCATAGCATGAGCTAAGCTGAGTAATATCAACAGCATGGAAAAGGAGATAGGGGAATCTGAGGAGGAGGCAGGGGAGGGGGAGGAACGCAGAAGGGGATTTAAAAAAAAACAGGCTGCGATATGTACATGTAATCACTCCCATGATGATTGTAAACTGCATGAACTGTAAACACGAACTAATAAAATAAATAAATAAAAATTTAAAACATTTTGAGAAATGGTATCTGCCTTTGTCTTTAAACAACTTTTCAGTCCATAACATTAGTGGTATACTTTTTTTTTTCAAAACCTTGTAAGCACTGCACTCTTATAACATGACATGTTACTAACGAGTTTTTTAAAGGCTAACTTAACTACTCCTCATTCAAATGTCTGCCTTTTTCTATGTATATGCTTAAAATATTCATAATCCCAGAAATTCAACCAGTTAGTCAGAATATGAATCAAATGTTGATTTTTTAATGTTAAAATTTCATACAAGAAAAGGATTGTGGATAGTTTGAATCAACTCTTCCATCATTTTTGTGTTACATTTCTTTTTAAATAGTTTAAGAATTAGTACTCGTTTGTAGTGTACAATGGTTACATTTAATATGGAGAGTTTGTACAGGTGCATAACACATCTTAATTCTTTCTGTCCCCTTCTCCTCTCATCTCTCCCAGCTTCCTTCAACTCTTGTTCCCTTTTCATTTGAAAAAAGATCTATTTCCATTTTTTCTTCCATTTCCTTTCTTTTTAAAAAAATCTCTTTTTCTTTCCTGACCTTCCCTCTCTCTCCTCTCATTTGATAACTGCATTTTTTTGGTGTTTTACATGTATTTTAGGTTTCTAATATAAGAGGAATTATGTGACATTTAAACTTGTGTGTCTGATTTATTTTCCTGAACATTTTGATCTCAAGATACCTCCATTACCTCCAAATGCCTGTAGTTTATCCTTTTTTATGGCAGAATAGTACTTCATTGTGTATCAATACCACATTTTCTTCATCCATTCATCTGTAGATGAACATATATGTCATTTCCAAGATTTGACTATTATAAATTGTGCTGCTATAAAAATAGGGATGCATGTATCACTGTAAATGATGACTTTAACTCTTTCAAGAGATTTCCTAGAAGGGGAATACTTGGGTTGAATGCAATTTATAGTTTTAGGTTTTTGATGAATCTCCATTTCTCCCTAGTGGTTGTACTGGTTTATATTCCAACAACAGTGTAGAAAGACCTCCTCCCAACCAGTTTGACCAGCATTTGTTGTTATTTGATTTCCTGAAGATAGTATTTTGTTGTTGTTGTGTTTTTCTTTTGGAGTAAGATGGTATCTTGGTGTTGTTTTAATATGCATTTCACTAATGGACAGCAATGTTGGACATTTTTTGATGTATTTATTTGCCATCTATATGTCTTCATTTTGGCTACCTTTTGCTTTTTCCATTTATATGCTGAAGATATTCCTTATACTGGCAGTGCAATAACCTAACCAGATATGAATAAAATGTTGATTTTTTTAAATGTTAAATTTTTGTACAACCAAAGCATTGTGATCATTTTGAATCCATTCTTTCATCATTTCAGGAAAACTTCTTGTGTTATGTTTCTTCTTTTAGATTTTTATTTGTACATATTTGGGTACATAATGATTACATTTATCATAGGGAGTTTGTACATATATGTAACATCTTAATTCTGTTTTGTCCTTTTCCCTTTCCATCCCTCCCAGCTCCCTTCAACTCTTGCACTCCTTTCCATCTGAAAAAGACCTCCCTACTTCCTAATGTCTATCCTTTGTTTTGCTCTTTATTTATATTTTGGTTTTCTCATATAAGAAATATTCAAACTTGTGTGTCTGATTTATTTCACTTCACATTATAATCTCAAGGTGTTTCCATTTACCTCCAAATGCCTCAAGTTCATCCTTTTTGTGGCAAAGCAATACTCCACTATATATAAATACCACATTTTCTTCATCTATTTTTGTTGATGGCCATGTAGACTGTTTCCAAGAGTTAGCTATTATGAGGTGTGTATGCATGTATCACTGTAATATGATGACTTTATCACTGTAGTATGATGACTTTATTCAGGAAGATTCCTAGAAGGAAAATACTTGGGTCAAATGGAATTTCTATTTTTAGTTGTTACAGAATCTCCATGCTGGTCTCCATAGTGATTTTTTAGTTTATATTCCCACATACCATGTAGAAGGATTCCTTTTCCCCATAACCTGGCCAGCATGTGTTATTTGATTTACTGATTTTAAACATTTTTTCCTGCAGAAAGATGTTATCTCAGTGTTGTTTTAACTTGCATATCTCTAATGGCCAGTGATGTTGAACTTTTTCTCCTGTTTATTGGCTATGTGTACTTCTTTGGAGGAGTGTCTAGTCATTTTGACTACCCAGTTTTTGTTTGGGTCTTTTATTTTTTATAGGGGATCTAGTTTTTTGAGTTTTTTTATATATTTTAAATATTAGTCCTCTGTCTCTGGAATAGCTGCAAAATTTGTTTTTCCCATTTTGTCAGTTGCCTCTTTACTCTGTTGGTTGTTTTCTGTGATGTGCAGAAGCTTTATAATTTGATATGATTCCATTTATTGGTTCTCAGTGTTATTTCTTGTGTCATTGGGGTTCTATTCAAAAAGTCCTTGCCTATACTGATGTCTTCAGGATTGTACCTACTTTACCTTACAAAGATCAAGTATGCTTTTTTTTGTTATTGTTGTTTATTTGTTTTTTAACATTTAAACCTTTGATCCATTTTGATTTTATTTTAGTACATGGTGAGATGTATGGGTGTAAACAGTATTCTGCATGTAGATATCCAGTTTCCTCAGCACCATTTACTAAAGAAGCAACCTTTCCTCCAGCATGTTTTTGGCCCCTTTATCAAAGATCAAGTAGCTGTATTGCCTGGAGTTGTTTTTGCTTCTTCTATTCTGTTCCATTAATCCAGATGCCAGTACCATACTATTTATATTACCATAGCTTTATAGCGTAACTTCAAGTCTGACATTGTGATGCCTTCTGCTTTGCTTTTGTTACCCAGTATTGTTTTGCTATTCTTTTTTTTCCCTTTTTTTTGTTCTATATGAATATTAGGACTGTTTTCTCTAGCTCTGTGAAAAATGCCATTAGTATTTTGAGTGAGATTGCATTAAATTGGTATATCTCTTCCATTTCCCTTGGTTTATATTTAACGAATTGGTACTAAAAGTCTTTTGTAATAACTTCCATTTACCAATGTCTATAAATTCATCATCAATGAGGTTTTTCAAACACCTGGGTGTTAGTATTTAAGTTCCTAATCACCATCATTCCTGCTGTCTTAGTTATTTTTCTTGTTGCTGAGACAAAATATCCAACATTAAAGAAGAAAAAGTTTATTTCAACTCACAGTTTGTAGAAGCTTCAGTCCCTAGCAGGCTGGCTCCAAGGCAGAGTGGCATAGCAGAGGGGCATCACACTGGAAACACCTTGTGGCATCCAGGGCAGGCAGAAGGCAGCAACAGGCAGCAAGCAGGACTCCCCTCTCTCCCTTTCTATTCCATACAGGCTGTGGATCTACTTGTTGAAGCCACCCACACCTAGGTTAGGGCTTTCATTATCCACCCTTCATTCCAGTATCACATCCTTAATCCACATTCACATGCCCTAATCCAGCTGCTTTAAAACTTTCCACCTATGACCACAGGAGGCTTTGGGTGGGGGACACATCTAGATACAAGCCCCAACACTTGGAGACCTCATGCATTCTCTTTAAGAACTTCCGACAACTAGTTTTCTGCATCTTCCCTGACAACAAAACTGTGTGACAAAATGATTATACGTAATTGGCATCATTTGAATTTCTTTCCTTAGGAATGTTTAATAAGTTTTTCAACTTCATTACTGCTTGATATTTGTAAAAGTAATGATTTTCATACTAGTGTAAGATTTTTTTCATATTTTAACAGGTCTGTCAAGATATAGTATGATTTATCCTTGAACTATCTCACACAGAGTCTCACTGAAAAGCCCATTGTTACATTTTTTGTAATACAACTAAGATGTGGAAATAACTTTAGCTCATTAAATAGATTTTCCTGGATCTGGAAGAACCTGTGAAACCAGAAAAAAGCTGACATGATGAGCATCCAACTAGTCCTAAGTAGCTGATAATAACTCCCAGACTTTGGGGGAAAGGCAATGGAGGAAGGGTTTACTAGATTGAAGGATTACAGGCAATAAACATGTAAGTGGATATGAAGACATTCTTAATAAAGGAGGTTATTAAGTCTTAGAACCACTTAAGTGCCAATGAAAACACACACAGCTGCCCAAGAAAGCCTTATGGCTTTGTTACTCAAGTGTGGCTCACAGGCTTGCTATAACTGCTGTGGCAGCCGCACAGAGCACTAACCAGATCTACACTTCACATGATGTCCAGGTCACCTTACTCACACTAAAGTTTGAGGATCAAACTGATTTGAAAGCACTGTTCTCAAATGTGAGTGTATATTGGAGTAAACTGGGAAGCTTTAGAAAATACTGTTGCCCATCTTCACAGATTCTGATTGCATAGATCTGAGACGTGGTCTGCATCTCGGGATTTTTAAAAGTTCCCCAGATGATTGTAATTGCAGCAATTCCCACTGTCTTAGAGCTCGCTAGGAGGCTTGGCTCACAGTAACCTGGGACTCAGACGTTATGATATTTTTTCTTTTCAAATTGTAGTGAAATATGCATAGCATAAATTATCTTTTTATGGTGGTCAAACACATACAAAGTAAAAGTTACCACTTTAAGCATTTTTTCAGTATACCATTCAGTGACATTAAGTATATGTTATCCATACCCAGAACTATGCTAAACCAATTTAGGTATCATACACCGTTAATCCATATCCTAGATCTAGCCACCTACAAAAAGCCCCATGTATGTGTGCATGAGGCTTTGCAGGGGACATCTAAAGTTAAGCCGTAACAGGTCATTTCACAGGTCTTGTGGCCATTTATCGGGGACTTTGACAGTCCCTCTTCCATGATCCTTCTGGGGATCTTGGGTAAGCAAATCCAAGTAGAAGCCATCCAGACCAGGTTCCCGAAGCTCGAGAAGGCTGGGGAAGGGCCAGGAGTATGTGTAGACACTAATGGAAGACTGAAGCAGAAGGTGTACTCTGTGCTGCCCCTTTGAAGCTTTTCACATTGTTGCCTCACTTGAACCTCATGGCAGTCCTATGACAAAAATGTTATTACTGTCTTCTTTTACAGGGGAGGTAAGGGATTATTGATATTGAGTAACTTTTAGAGATCACAGAGCTGATAAATAGTATTAGAACCCAACACTGTCTGTTCATCCCCCTATCACCATATAATGCTTTCTGCTGACGTATTTTGATTGTTATCTTTTTTTTTTGGTAACTATGATGGTGTTTTAAGATTTTCATTGCTCATATATCATATTGTCAACTATTGGGAATCCTCCTAGACTAAGCTTAGCAGCTTGCATACAACACACACTCAGTATATATTCATTTTCTATTGATTTCTGGGTTGTGGTGGCAGCAGTAGCAGGAAGAAGTTGGGTCATTCAACTGTTTCTTTGCAGGAAAGCAGATCAAAGGCACCTGACTCATAATATGTAGTTGTGTGGCACAAGGAAGGCCCATCAAGCGTGGCTGAAAGAAATCCTCAGAAAGTAACTTTATAGAATCTTAGATTTGGAAGAGACTTCAGAGGTTGTCTATGACTTCTTCCTCTCCACTATTGAGTCCTTCTCCCCATCCTTAGGGTTGTCCTCCAAGACCATGGCCAAGAGATTTAGAGAAGGGCCCAAAACTCCCTTGAATGACTCTTCCTGCTACCTAAGAATTTCATTTGCTGACTCTAACAGGCTTTGGTTTTCTCACTGATAACGTGGAAGGAGGAAATGTAAGATTCATCAGTGTCTGTAATCTGCTTTAAAATCTGTAGAGTTTCCTGAAGAAAATGCCCAGGGGAGCTACTGAAATTAGTAGGCACAAACCAAGAAGCTAGAACTGATTGCTTCATTAGATACATAAAAGTCAGGAGAGAAATGTGAGTTGGAAGCCTTCATTGTGAGGCAATGAGAGAATGAAAAATGATTCGTTTAGTGTGTAATGCAATTTGGAGAGTGGAAATGATGAAGTGGAAACAGTTTTTATTTCTGGGAAATAAAACAAATACATAAAAATTAATCAAGTACCGTAAGTCCTCGACTTATGAAGATTTGAGTTGTACACTTTCACTGACACAAATGGACCTTGCTATAAGCAGATGGGAACAAGTCATGGAAGTAGCTCCCATGTCTGCCGGACAGTGTCACAGCTGTGCTGCTGTGTGCTTACTGTACAGTGAGATACTGTGCAGTGGTACAGTGCTCAGTCAGAGCCCAGGCTGTCCGGAAGCAAGAGGAAAAGCAGTGGTGATGTGGAGGTTTGGACTTTTTATGTTTTACATTGTATATTTGTGTCAAAGGCGTATAAGACTCATTTTATTGGACTTTCAAACAAATCCAACTTACACACATTGTCCCAGAATGGAACTCATTCATAAGCCGGGAACTTACTGTAATAACAGTGGCACCAATAACATCAACCACAACAAAGGCACGCCCATTACTCACAAAAGCTAAGTCTTCTTTTATTTGGATTTTACAATCATTATTCCTTCAGAAAAATAACTTTTAATTCAGTTTGTAATTCACTTAGAATTGCATGAGTTATTTAACCATTAAATTTGCCTCAATATTTAGTTCTTTTAGTATATATTCTATATTAGTTATCTATATATTATATACAACTTATACACATGTGTATGTTCTTCAAACTTTTATGTTTAGGGATTTTTTTAGGAGCTGGAGAAGATAATTTTGAACTCAAAACTTGGTTTTACAGGGGATTTGGTAAACTAGGGAATATTTTGCTTTTTGGACTAAACTTTTTTCAGCCAATTTTAGGAGCACAGGTCTTAGGAGCTTGAATTTTGTATTCAGCATGCCTATTCTGAAGACCCTGAATTCCCATCTGTTACTGCCACCCAAGGCTCCCTCTTCCTTGTCCTGTAACACTTCGTGTGCGTCTGTATAGTACCTGTCACACATGCTCCCTCCTACCTGAACCACAAAGTTCTGTGGAAAGAAAAATGTCAGTAGTCCAATGTGCCTAGCATAGAGTAAATGCTCAACAAATGTTTATTGAAAGGATAAATGGATTTTCTTACTTCCCTGATGAAACTTTCCTGCTTGCAGGAACTCCTCAGTATCCTGTATACTTCTGGAGGACAGTGGCATAAGTAAATTTGAGGCCCTGCTGGCTTTCTGCTTTCCACGGATATGTCTGCAATTCTTAACTTTGAACCGCACTTCTTTGGCTTAACACGAACACAAGTTGTACTCCTACTTAACGTGTATGGGGGGGGGGTAGGAGAGAGAGAGACAGAGACATAGAGAGACAGAGAAAGAGAGAGAGAATAAATAGATAATGTTTCCTATTATCTATTTGGGAAGTAGGGAGAAGTTTGAATACTTCCATAAAATACAAATTCCATTGTTTTAAAAATATTCCAATATATATGGTAGTTGGTTTCATTTATATTAATAGATTATCTTAGTTCATTGAAAAGAAAGTTTTGTATTATTATCACTACATAGTCCAGGCTGGCCTTGAACCCATGGCAATCCTCCTGCCTCAGCCTCCTGGACTCTAGGATTAGAGGCATGTACCACTATGCCTGGCTAAGTCAATAATGCTAAAATGTACGTATTACCCAAGCAATCTAGTGATTCATGGTAATCCTTATCAAAATACCAATGATTTTATGTGGGGATTGAACACAGGGGTCTTCACACAGAGTTACACCCCAGCCCTTTTTACTTTTTATTTTGAGGCAGAGTCAGCAAATTGCCCAGGCTGGGCTTGAACTTGTGATCCTCCTACCTCATCCTCCAGAATGCTGGGATCATAGGCATGAACCCCATGTCTGACTTATGACATTCTTTGCAGTACTTGAAAAACAATCCTAAAATTTGTATAGGACCAAAAAAAAAAACAAAAAACAAAAAACAAAAAACAAAACACACACAAAAAAAAACCAACCCCCCCCAAAACCAAACCAAAACAAACCAAAAAATCCTCATATAGCAAAAGCCATCTTGAACGAAAAGAGCAAAGCAAGAGGTATTTACTATCTGACATCAAATATACTTCAGAAGAGCATTGTATTGGCATTTTTAAAAGATACATAGACCAATAAAATAGAATAAAGTACCTGGAAGTAACCCCCCCAAAAAAAAAAAGTAAACCCACACAGCTCTAGCCAACTGACCTTTGAAAAAGGTGCTAAGAACATGCATTGGTAATAGAACAGCCTCTTTTAATGTTTCAAGGAAAACTGGATATCTACATGTAAAAGAATGAAACTAGGTCTGTATCACTGCAGACAAAATTGACTAAAAGTGGATTAAAGACTTAAATGTAAGACCTGAAAACTTGACACTGTTAGAAGACAATATGGGAGGGGGACTATTTCAGGACATTGGAATGGGCAAGGTTTTTTGGGACAAGACCACAGGAAAGCATAGGAAACAAAAACAAAAAATAGACAAAATAGAGATTATATCTACCTAAAAAACAGTAGGTGAAGAAACAGCTTAAGGTTGGGAGAAAATATTTGCAGTTTGTATATCCATCTGATGAGGGGTTAATATCCAGAATATATAAGGAATTCATTTAACTAAATATCACAAACAAGCACAAATAATCTGATTCAAAAATAGATAGCTTAGTTACTTCTCTTGCTGCTTAGACAGAATACCCAACACCCAAAGTTAAAGGAGGAAAGGTTTATGTTTTACCTCAGAGTTTGTACAAGTGTCAGCTCATGATTGGTTGGCTCCAAGGCAGGATGGCGTGGCAGAGAAGAAACAGTTCATGGTGGGTAGAAGGCATTAAGGCAGGGAAGTAGTGGAGCATCGGCAGCAGCAACCTTCCTTTCCCTTTTATCCCTTCCAAACTACCCACCCTTCGGGTGGTGCCTGCTGCACCCAGGATGGGCCTTCCCATTATCCACACCCAGAACTGTGCCAAACCAATCAGTGGATTAATTTTTTAATCACACACCCTTAATAGCAGCACAGTAGGTAAAGCCACCTCTGAAAAGCCCCACCTATAACCACATGAGGCTTTTGGGGGGACATTTGGATACAATTCTATTGCCGTAACAATAGGCAATAGGATAAAATAGTCATTTATCAAAAGAAGACTTAGAAACGACAAACAGGTATAAGAAAAAATTGCTCGCTATCATTAATTATCAAGGAAATGAACATCAAAGCCACAAGAGAGATCACCTCACTCCAATAACAATGATGATTACCAAAAAGACAAACGATAACAAATGCTGGCAAGGATGTGGAGCAAAAGGAGCTCTTGCACCCTTTTGGTGGAAATGGAAACTAGAACAGTCACTATGGAAAACAGTATGGAGGGTCAGCAAAAAGTTTAAAACAGAACTGCCATATGATTCAGTAATTCCACCAGTAGGTATGTATCCAAAGGAAATGGAATTAATATGTCACAGAGGCATCTGTGACCGTACGTTTATTGCACCACTAGTCACAATAATCAAGAAATAGAAACAATCTAAGTGTTCATCACTTTATTGATGAGCAAAGCAAATGTGGTATAGATACACAATGGAGTACAATTCAGTCATACAATGGATAAAATTCTATAGTGTGCAATGGTATGGATGCAACCGGAGATTATTATGTTGAGTAAAACAAGCCAACAGAGAAAGGCAAGAACCTCATGAATTCACTAGTATGTGGAGTCTAAAAAAATCAATCTCATAGAAATTGAAAGTAGAACAGTGGTTATCAGAGCCTGGAGGGAGGGAGTATGGGAGAGATGGGGCAATGTTGGCAAACGTACAGTTATAGTTAGATAGGAGAAATAAGATATGGCATTCTAATGCATAGTAGAGTGACAACAGATAATATTTATGTGTACATTTCAAAAACTAGGACAAATGGTTTTGGATGTTTTTGCCATTAAGAAATGAGACTATAGATATGTTTCCCCTGATTTGAGTATTATGTATGTATTTATTTAAATATAACATGATACTCTATGTAAGTAATATGTAGTTTTGATGTCTCAAATAAAATGAAAAATGATTTACTAAAAAAAAGTAGAGTGATCAAGTGAATTTGCCCTGGATTTTTCCTACATAAACCCCAAAATTCGTATATCAGGAAACCCTCCATCCTGGTCAAATTAGGCTATCTTTTCACTTTATAAGACCCAAGTGTTAGAGTGGGTTATGATGTCTTAATTTTCACATTCATAGATGTATGAACTTAAACTATAGTATTTGTGGGAAAAAATGAAATTTTTAAGTAAGTAAACAACTAGCCCAGTTTGGAAGGATGTCAGTTCTGCTATC
>RJWM01020226.1:0-37543 GCA_004363535.1 Dasyprocta punctata
AACCCCTTGCACACACCTCTGCCCCATTTTAGAGACTTCAGCTCCTATCTGCCCTCCCCACGTGCTATTATCTGTAGCTAAGGAGCATTTACCTGTCTTTCATCAACATGGCAAGATTCCTGTGCTCTGGTAGTTGTAGCACCACATTTCATAGTAAAGCTCAAATCATAACAGGGCTACATAAACTTTTTCGCACCCACATCACAAAATATACCACAGAGCAATACTTATCACTCCAATTCTAACAAATATAGGCCTTTTCTCAGCCACTGGCATGGGCACTGAAAGTGTTGGGGTGGCCACCCACTCCTACACCCAGTTGTCTTATGAACTAAAGAATGATTTACAGTGTCTCAAAGTCTGTCGATTTCCTCAAAGATCAAATCAACTCACTAGCTGCTATAGTCTTCCAAAACCATTGAGCTCTTGATGTTCTGTCAGCTGAAAAATGTAGCACCTGCGCCATGTTGGGAGAAGAATGCTGTTATTTCATACATAAGCCAGGTACTGTCAAAAATGAGGTTAAACAAAACAACACTCCAAGACCTTACTGCCAACATACAAAAAAGGACCACTAGCTCCTCTCCCTGGTCCTCTTAGTGGCCCACCCTAGATTCCTGGGTACCCATCATCCTCCCCATCCTAGGTCCCCTCACCACAATTCTTTTTTGCTTCTTGAAGTACACTGTGCTTCTTTCAAGATTTCTCCAATCCAGGATACAGACCTTCACCACCAAAGAACTTCTCATCCTGATCGACACCCCTGGCAGCAGCTTCTATATGGGTGTCATCCGTCATTCCAACAACTTCTTCAGCTGCCATCATGACACCCCTGTTCAGCAGGAAGCACTCTAACAGAGTCATTGCCCCTCTAAACAACCAAAAGACACGAATGATGGGTTTCTGCCTGTATAAAATTCACCAGGTCACCATGGTGGTGTCCCAACCCAGTGAAGGAGCCGGGGATAAGGGCTTATCCATTTCCTCTCCTCCCCTCAGGCCAAAACAAGCTTTCTCTTTCCTTTTGCATGCACACATGCCAATGCTCCCCCAATCAGCTGCTAACATGTCCACCTCCCCAAACGCTATTCCAATCCAATCAGTCCAACTACTTTTTCTGAGTCAGAAGGAACTTACATTCTTCTGTAACCCTCCTGTGCCCAGAAAAAAAGCCCTTATTATCTCCCTCTTTGTCTCTCATCAGCACTGAAAAACCTAACACAGACAAGATTAAAAAGAAAAATTATGAGCGTGCCCAGGGCAGGGTGAGGATCGCAATGCACTCTGATGGCACGAGAAATGGCAGAGCCCAGGCTTCCAGTGCCCCGTGATAGCCAGCTCTCTGTCACTGAGCACACAATGACACGTTCTCTGACAGTTACAAGATCCGGGAGATCGTGGTGGGCTGTGCCTGGAGGTGGAGGGCAACATGAGCAGCAGGACAGAGGGTAACACTGATGACTCGCTCACTGGTGGAAATGCCTTCACTGAAGACCCGGAGGGCAAAGGCACCAAAAGCACAGTAGACACTGGTGTTGATATTGTCATGAACCATCAACTGCAGGAAACCAGTGTCACCAAACAGGCCTACAAGAATTACATCAAAGATTATATGAAATCAATCCAAGGCAAACTTGAAGAACAAAGACCAGAAAGAGTAAAACCATTTATGACAGGGGCTGCAGAACAAATCAAGCACATCCTTGCTAATTTAAAAAACTACCAGTTCTTTATTGGTGCAAACATGAATCCAGACAGCATGGTTGTTCTCCTGGACTACCATGAGGATGGCGTGACCCCCTTAATGATTTTCCTTACGGATAGTTTAGGAATGGAAAAATGTTAATGGACTTGGTGGTTACCTTGAATTTATCACTTGTCATAATTGGCTGTTGCCTGTCATCCACACACCACCAGGATTTTAAGCAAACGGGACTGATGTTATCTTGATCACTTCATTTATTTTGACCATGATTTATTTGGCATGGAGGCATTATTTTTTCAGGGAAAAAAACACATGTCATGTAGTTTGTCTAAAAGTGCACTTAAACTTGAAAAAAAAAAACTAAATGATTTGTTGCACTGAAAAGACTCATTCAATGCAAAAATAGCCGTGAATTCCCACATTGGCTATATGGACCAATTCCAAATAACTTAATGATGGTCCTAACATTTTTAGAAAAACATGAACAGTTTGAACCCAAACACAAGAAATCATAAATATCACAGCAAAAATGAATGAAACTGATACTAAAAAACTGAAGTTAATGCATCGAAGAGTTTGGTCTTTAAAAGAATGAACTAAACAGACAAACCCTAGGCAATGCTACTAAAATAAGGCAAGAAAAAAACCCGTATCAATGCAATTAAAAACAAAAAAGGTGAAATCATATGTGTACCACTGACATCCAGCAAATGTTTGGAAATAATATGAAAAGTTTTACTCCAACAATGGGAGAATATAGAAGAAATGGACGAATGAAACAAATCATCAAAAAGATCACACATCATGGTCAAGTAGGCTTCATCTCACATATGCAAGGTAGTTTCACATATGCAAATCAATAAATGTAATACACCACATAAACAGAAGATGATAAATCAAACAATCATTTAAATAGATGCAGAAAAGCCTTCAACAAATACAAAATTGATTCATGATTTGAAAAATCTGAAAAGTACATGCAGACGTATTTCAGATTATAGACATTTATGACAAATCTACAACAAACATCATCCAATTAAATAAAAAAAAAACTGAAAGCTTTTTAAAACCACAAGCAAAAGAAAGTCCATCATTACCATTCCTGTTCAATACTGTCCTGAAGTAACAGCCAGATCAAACAAGAGAAACAAAAAGGATATATAGATGAAAGGAACAAATCAAAGTATCATTATTTGAAGTTGATAGGATCCTTTCCATGGAAGCCAAAACAATTCCACCAAAAGATTCCTATACAGATACGTTGAGGTAACAAGACAAAAAATCAACACACAAAAACCACTTGTGGTTCTGCACACCAATAATGAACTCATTAACAAAAATGTTAAAAACACAAACAATTCACAATACCTTCAAGAGTAATTAAATACTTGGGAATTAACCTACCATAAGTTGTTAAAGGCGTCTATAAATAAAACTACAGCATATGAAAAAAGAAATCAAGAAAGGCATCAGAAAATAAATATCTCCTGTTACTGGATAGGAAGATACAGTATTGTCAAGATGTTCATACTTCCAAAACTAACATATAAATTTAATGCAATTACAATCGAAGTACCAAGAGCATTCCTCAAAGAATTAGAGAAAAAATGCTAAAACTCATATGGAAAACTAAACAAAAAATTTCAGCAAGGATGAAAAAGAGGATGGGGAACTGGTGGGAGAGGGGAGGCAGAGGAATGAAAAGGGAATCTTAAAAAAATGCATGATATGTACATGCAAATACTCCCAAGATGACTGTAAATTCCAAACATGTACTAATAAAGAATTTTAAAATGACACATTCACAATTCTCCAAAAATACATATATCAATATAAACTATAGCATCAAATTTAAAAAAATCTTTTGTTAGAAAGAATATGGAGTATATACACCAAAAATTTTTAAAAAGTGGCAAAATCTCAATGAAAACAAAACACAATTAACATTAATTTTAGTGGGTTATGCCTCCCAATTGTTAAAAAAATAAAAGTACATAATTATCTTACTTGTAAGTAAAAAATACATGTACATTCACATTTAGACACTATGCATTAAGCTCAAAGACACAAAAATATGTAATTATGTGAACTCATATTTTTATATTAAACACTAAAGATACATAATCAAGATATTTATAGATTTACTGAAAACCACATTTTATTTTCAGATATCTTCATCTTGGTTGCATTTTCTGAAATGTTCATGAAGAAATATTGACATAAAACTGTTCTTAGTAATTATTTCTACTGGTCTCCACATGAGAAATTTTCATGGGATTTTAAAACAGGGCTACATATACAAAGTTGTTCCCCAGTGCAACTTCTTTCATGTATGTGATATGTGCTTTCATTGAATGCTTTCTCACATTGTCTATGTGCAGAGGCTTGCTCATCAGTGATACATATATATTTTTTATTTCTATGGAGTACTTACCAGCTGTTATAGTTTGTGTCTGGGTGTCCCTCCAAAGCCTCCTGCAGTGATAGAGGTGGCCGAGTCTGGCATTTGTGATTGGTTTGTTGTCTAGTGCTGGGATTGGTGGTGAGTGTGCCGGCATATAATATAAGGGACGCAAGGAAGCCTGCTCTTCCCTTTTTGCCCTTTTCACTTGTTGCTTGTGGCCACCACGATGGTTGCCCCTTAGCCACACCACCCTGACTTGAAACCAGCTGAGTACGGACTGAAACTTCCAAAAACTGTAATAAACCTTTCCTTCCCTCATTTTGGGTGTCAAGTATTTTGCCTCAGCAACCAGAGAAAAGTAACCAAGGGACCAGGAAATCCTTTTCCACACTGCTCACATGCATAAGGTTTCTCCCCACTGAGTTCCTTCATGTATTTGACAATTATCACTTGTGATAAAAGCTTTCCTAGACTGCTTACATACACAGCGTTTCTCTCCAGTGTGAGTCCTTTCATGTCTTTGACACTGACCATGTGTGCTAAAAGCTTTTCCACATTGTTTACATACATAGGGTTTCTCCCCAGTGTGACTTCTTTCATGTATTTGACAATTAGCATGCAGGCTAAAAGCTTTTCCACATTGTTTACATACATAGGGTTTCTGCCCAGTGTGACTTCTTTCATGTGTTTGACAATTACTATGTCTGCTGAAAGCTTTCCCACATTGCTTACATACGTAAGGCTTCTCTCCAGTGTGAATTCTTTCATGTGTTTGACAATTAACATGTGTACCAAAAGCTTTCCCACATTGCTTACATACATAGGGTTTCTCCCCAGTATGAATTCTTTCATGTCTTTGCCAGTGCCCGTGTGTGCTGAAAGCTTTCCCACAGTGCTTACATACATAGGGTTTCTCCCCAGTGTGACTCCTTTCATGTATTTGACAGCTAGCATGTATGCTAAAAGCTTTCCCACATTGCTTACACACATAGGGTTTCTCCCCAGTGTGACTTCTTTCATGAATTTTACAATAACCCTGGGTACTGAAAGCTTTCCCACATTGCTTACACACATAAGGTTTCTCCCCAGTGTGAGTTCGTTCATGTGTTTGACAATTAACTTGTGTGCTGAAAGCTTTCCCACATTGCTTACATACATAGGGCTTCTCCCCAGTGTGACTTCTTTCATGTATTTGACAATGACCGTGTGTGCTAAAAGCTTTCCCACAATGCTTACATACATATGGTTTCTCCCCAGTGTGACTTCTTTCATGTACTTGACAACAACTGCGTGTGCTGAAAGCTTTCCCACACTGCTTACATACATATGGTTTCTCCCCAGTGTGAGTTCTTTCATGTGTTTGACAATGACTGTGAGTGCTGAAAGCTTTCCCACATTGCTTACACACATAGGGTTTCTCCCCAGTGTGAGTTCTTTCATGTGTTTGACAATTACCGTATCTGCTGAAAGCTTTCCCACATTGCTTACATACATAGGGTTTTTCGCCAGTGTGAGTTCTTTCATGTATCTGACAATGACTGTGTGTGCTGAACGCTTTTCCACATTGCTTACATACATAGGGTTTCTCCCCACTGTGGGTTCTTTCATGTATTTGACAACAACTGCGTGTGCTGAACGCTTTTCCACATTGCTTACATACATAGGGTTTCTCCCCACTGTGGATTCTTTCATGTACTTGACAACAACTGCGTGTGCTGAAAGCTTTTCCACACTGTGTACATACATAGGGTTTCTCTCCATTGTGAGTCCTTTCATGTTTTCGACAACAACTGCGTGTGCTGAAAGCTTTCCCACACAGCTTACAAGCATATGATTTGGTCCCAGTGTGAGTTCCTTTATGTCTTTCATGATGACTCTGTATGCCAAAAACTTTTCCATATTGCTTATAGGGTTTCTCCCCAGTGTGAATACTTACATGTCTTTGGAAGGAATTACTTTGAGCGAATGATTCCTCACATTCCTCAGATACACGGAGTTTCTCTTCAGCATATCTTTGTTCAATACAGTGAGATAAAATGAAGGATTTCTCATGTTCTTTACATACATATTGATTCCCCCCACTGGGACTTCTTTCATGGATGTGAACATCATTGGGTGCACTACAAGTTTCCAATTTTTTCTTCCATACACAAGTCTTCTCTCTAAGGTGAGTTTTTTCACTAAGATCAGAGCAGGATTTCCTATGTTGATTACATTCATAGGGTTTCCCTCCAGCCTTTGTCTTTGCATGCTTCTGAAAAGACTGGAAATCACCACAGGTGCTTCCATTTTCATTACATTTTATCAGTTTCTCTTCAAATTCCAAATACTCACGCGGCTTCATCCCACTGTGAGCTCTGATGGGCACGTTTGGAGGCAAACGCCCAATCAGGGGCTTTCTAGAAGCGAGGCTCTCAGCTGGCTTTAAACCAGCTTGTTTCACATCCGCAGTAGCATCTGGAGTCCAAAGGAAGATTTCTTCATACTGATTCCAAGCTTTAGATTCACAGTATTTTCCTACCTGTTCATTTCTGTGAAAAACAACAATAAAAACCAGTCAAAATAAAATGGGTCTCCATATTAATGAGTTAACCTAAACAAGTTCTCATCTTCTCAGAAATACTGACAATACATTAACTGAATGTCCTGAAGAATAACTTCAAAATGGCCACTGCCAAAAAAGTGGTATGTATTTGGGAATTTTTAAATTGGAGTATTTCATAATGCATTAGGTTTGGTTTCATGCCAGGAAGCTGGTACATGTATATATCATATACTGATCATTTGATACCGTTCTCCCCTCAGCCTCCCCCTTCTCACCTTATACTGTTCATCTTTCCCATCTTCGAAAAGCTAGGTTTGCTGTTTTCTATCACCACTCTTTTATTTAACTCCTACTTTGCATTTTTGATTTCTCATATAAGAGAAACTACAGGATGTTTCACACTCTGCATCTGACTTATTTCACTTAACAACATGGGTTGAGGACCCACTTGTTTCTTTTGGCAAGTGACATGGTATTATTCACCTTTACGGTGAATTATCTAACACATTTTCTTTCTTATTTTCAGTGCTGGGAATTAAATACAGGTCTTAGTACTGATTTACATCTCCAGCTTTTTATTTCTTATTTTGAGAGAGATTCTCATTGATGATTAAGTTGCTCAGACTGAGCTTCACCTTGCCATCCTGCTAAATCTGTAACCAGAATGCTGGGTTTTCATCATGCTGACCATATCGAAAATTTTCATTATCCATGCATCCAGTGTGGACATCTAGGATGATTCCAGGGCTTAGCTGATATATATTATTCTGCTTTGAGTATGGATATGCATGTGTCAGTATAATATGATGACTTTAACTCTTTTGTGAATATACCCACGAGAGGTACACCTGGATCAAATGGAAATTCTATCTTCACTTTCTGAGACATCTGCATACAGATTATCATAGTGGCTGTACTTAACATTCCCACCGACAATGTTAGAGGGTGCCTTCTAAGAATTTTAAAGATGAATGAAGGATCGGGGATTTAGCTCAGCAGTACAGTGCCAGCCTGGCAAGCACAAGGTCCTGAGTTCGATACCCGGTACAGAAAAAACCATGAGCGGACTCAGTTCTCTGGAGGATGACTTAAAAACACCCATCATTACAACATTCATTTACACTTTGAACATTGCTTCAAGGTAAGCACTACTTTTAGATAGTGAATGTCTTATATTCCAAAGTATACATCAATCAATATCCTGAAAATGGGTTCCTCTCAAAGCTCAAAATTTATTCTTTTCATACATACAATACCTAAACACAATCTCATATATTTTCATCATGCTGATAATGAAAGAACATTTTTTACACTTGTATATCAAATAGTGTCATTTGCTGTATGCCCTCAGGACTAACTCAGTTTCCTATGTTGGAATATTTCTATATTTAATTGTTAGATTATACATACTCAAGCCAAATGTATTTTTGGAGAATATATGCAAAATAAATTTGAACATGTCCTTGTTTCCTTAGTTGTCACATTTCTGCTCACACAAAGACTACTGAGGAACAGTCCTTTTCATTCAAATTACCTTAGATTTCTCCAGTACTTTTTGTACTCTTCTTCAACTTCCTGGTTATTCCAGGCTCTTCCTGAATTGTAGACAGAAAAAGACAAGGAATCACTATTTTAGTATATAAACATCAGTAGATTCCAGTTAGAATCATCTTATAATATAATCAGTCTTGTAATGTTCTTCAAAATGTTTTCACATTCTACCTAATGAGACTGCACCAATCAGCAAGAAACAATGTTCTCTGATTTGTAAATGAGAAAATGATGTCATCCTTACCTATAGCAGCCACGTTCATAAATGTCTCCCCCATCACATTTCTGTAGAGCTTCTTTTGGGATGGATTCAGCAAAGCCCACTCCTCCTTGGTGAAGTTCACAGCCACATCCTCAAAGGTCACTGCCTCCTAAATGATTATATATATATATATATATATATATATATATATATTTCCCCATTCCCATCACCGCTTTTGAAACCCACTTCACCCCTCCATTCACAAAGCTGTTTTCATTTTATCCTTATTTTTTCCTTTTCCTTCCTTCCTTTCCCCACCTCCTATTTTCCTTTCTAACAGCTTCTTCCTAATTCACAATATCTGTCATACATACATGTTCTCATTTGCAGTTTCTCACAGAGATAACGTGATATGTATACAAGCATGTTCCATTTATTTCACATATATTTCTAGAAGGAAGGCTGAGACTGACAGCCTGGGATATCTCAGATCTGCTCATAAAAGGTTCAACTGAGAGCCAGATGTGGTGGTGCATGTCTGTAATCTCAGCACTCAGGAGGCTGAGCCAGGAGGATTGCCATGAATTTGAAGCCAGCCTATATTACACAGTAAGACCTTATCTTAAAAAAACAAAAACAAAAAACAAAAAACAAGGCTGAATGGTGGCTGCATTGTTCAACTATTAAATCCATGTTTTGGTTACCAAATCCAAGTATGGACACATTTTTTGGCAGCAATTCTGATGCTACATTGCCACTCACTGCTAAAGCAAAGCAGAACAGGAGCGCTGTTCCTTCTGCTGGTCACTGGAAGGGCACCTGTGCTCTGTTTCTAAAGCAGAGCTCAGAGAGGGAGCCGGGGTCACTGGAAGGGCACCTGTGCTCTGTTTCTAAAGCAGAGCTCAGAGAGGGAGCCGGCAACATCACCATCCATATAACGATGCGGCAGATGAATAGCTAAGGGAAGCTTTTGATACACCGTAGGTAATATCTCTTTTCAAATCTTATTATTAATGGCATTGAGTCTTTCTTTCTTTGCACTTGGGTAGCATTTTGAAATCTGAATTTGATTTCATAGGAAAAAAGACATAATTGCATTGCAAGCAAGATTTATGAATAATAATCAAAATATTAATGGAAAAGTTTTACTGAAAAAAGTGTATGAATAATGAAATAAGGAAAAATGTGGCATATTATAGGCTGGTGTCACCAAATGGTCACTGTGCACTCAGATACAAAATTCTAGAAGGGTATCTATAGGATAGTAATGAGGGGAAGACAAATCAAATGTATTTTATGCATTGAAAATCAATACATCACAAGGTAATCAGGCATAAAAGGATAATTTCAGTCATGTGTGGTGGTACATGCCTGTAATCCTAGCACATGGGAGGCTGGTGTAGGAGGATTGCCATGAGTTCAAGGCTACCCTGGTCTACATAATAAATTCAACACAAGTCTGAAACAGACAGTGAACCCCTGCCTCAAAAACTCCTCAGAAAAGGAAAACTTCAAAAAAGTTGGGTTACTTGCAAATAACATCTTTGATTCGTTAAATACTATACTGTAACTTATAAGTCTAACAACGTTCAATATCTTCTAAACAAGAAGATGGACAGGTTACATAATGTACATAAAAGAAATTCAAATTCTACCTTTCATGAGACTATACTATTGGTAGAGAGGACCAATGGATCTCAGGAAAGAAAGATAGTCTTCAGTGGGTCCACATGTATACAGAATATTGACTCATGACATAGCTGACATTATATGTGTCTGGAGGAAATCAGAATCTGTTTCATTTATGCTCAGGGAGAAACACATAACTACTAGGAATCCTAGACTGCATACACTTCCATTCTATGAAAAATAATTAACTTACATATGGAAACAAGAAAGATAAACTTCAATGCCTTCATAATTCATAGAGCAGTATTTTTTAGATGTGAAATAAGGTGTTACCTCAGAAGAAAATCAAGCAACCATCTGAATCAGAAGGATAAATTGAAACACATGAAAATCACGCGAAACAAGACAAGAAAATATTTCCTGTGTACACAGTATAAAAATCTTGAACAGGGAGTTAAGAGCAATAAACACAAATTTAAAACAATGAGTATGACACATCTAACTCAAGAAGAAAACACGGAATAAAAAACAAGAACCAAATACTTTTTGAGATAATCATCAAAGAAAATGGAAGTGTGGAAAAACACAATAAAGGAGCAGACTTACGCAAGAATAGAGAATCACGTGATATACTCTACGCTAATTTCCTTTTGTTTTGGAGTTGACTAGTGAGTTCACTGCAATATCCAGAGAGTACACTGTGCTATAATTCTTGAAGATGTGATTGCTTTCAAGTACTGTACACTGGAAAAATCCTGAACCACAAGACCAATGGAATGAATGAGAAACTACTTTGCCCTTGATTCACACACCAGCACTTTTGAACAAAAGTGAACCAAAACAAACTCTAACAATATTTCTATTTGCAATTTTTATGATACTCACTTACTGAAATTTCCAAGGGAGGAAATTAAAGAAACACTGTTCATTATAGAATATTACATATGGTAAACTTAGGAAAAGTTATTAAAGTGAGAGAGGGATCATACATGGGGCAGGAGAGATCAGAGTCAAGTAGGGTGTCAACCACCTGGATACTCTCATCCACTGCCCAAGGAACAATGGTGAAACTTTCTGAATATTCCCAGGATATTTACAATGTTATTATGGTTATATTTCACCAACTTTAAAAATAAATTGTATTGCAAACTATTTAAATACTAAATTACCATTAAGAAAGCACACATTAATTTGTCTGTCTGCAATCATGCATAAAAAGATGAGACAGCACACACTGGGGAGCAATAAGCAAAGCAGTGCAGTTGCAAACAATCGATTTACAGACTGCCAGCAATGGTGGTCAAACTCTTACAAACTGGGCCTCAGGCATTGTGAATGTACAGTGGTGATGTTTAATTTAACTAGATACTGTGAGCTTGGTATCTAGCTTGGTGATCCACACCTGTGATCAAACTGCTATTGGCGGCTGAGGCAGGAGACTCACAAGTTCAAGTTCATCCTGGGCAACAGAGTAACAGTAATAGAAAAGTAAGAGGGCTGAGTGTGTCTCAGACTGAAGGTCCCAGGTTCAGCACGAGAAACGCCCTGTGTGTTTTTCTGTCCTTGAGAAACACCCTCCTACTACACTTAGATGATGCTGTCAACTCCTGTTTTTAACCCACAACAAAATTCCCATAATTCCCATTTTGCCTCAAAAATGATTTATCTCACTTTCCCTAAGTGTCTCACTTTCTATCTAGTCTGAAATCTTTATCCATGTTCACAATGAGTCAGGATACAACCCTTCCTGAATACCATGCAAAGAGCATTCTCAGGGAAAAACCAGGGGCTCAGGAGATGATTTTGCCCCATTCATTCCCCTAATTGCCCACACTGTATCTGCTCACTGTTGCTCCTCTGGGCACAGAAAACCCTTCCGTGCCTCACCTCGGATGTGCCTGCAGACCGGCACTGGAGTGGTACCTGTTCTGCAATGAGGTTTTCACTCAGTCGCCTACGTCATTCACCATGTCACTTAAATGAAAAATACTCTACAGACCATCCAGGTATGGTAGCCATTACGTGAGAGGTGGTGCTCTTCCCTTTCCACTGATGCCCAAATCACATGGACATGCAAATGTCTTACAGAAATTCTCAGTGTGGGTTGAACGGGCAGTTAGGTGGAGGACCACCTGGAGGACTCACCTTAAACAAACAGCTATTACCTCCACCCTGGCTAAACCTGGCTCTATCTCCATGTCCTGGTAAGTACAGAGCTGGCCAGGCTATTTCCTTTTCTCTTCATTGGCTCCAAGCAAAAGCTAGGTGACAATCACTGCTCCCCTCCCCAGTCCCCCAGCCCTCCGTGACTGGCAAAACATGGCTGAGCCAGGCTGAAGAGCCATGGCTCCAGGGCTGTGAACTGGGTTCACACCTTAAAATAACAGGCTATGACCTCCCAGGGCAGAAGAGTCTACACATCACAGCACCGGCCTTCTAAACATTATGTTACCTCTACTGTGCCATGCAGATTGGTCTTTCTGCATATCCTTCTCTCTCCATATTGCAGAGGTGCTTTCGGGCCTCCTAGCTAACCGACAGTACTCATGTAATTCCTGCCATTCTCACAGTCACTCATTCTCAAGCCACTCCCTGCTTCACGAACTAGTACATTCTGGGTTAGGCCCTGGATCAAGGCCTTTGAGACCCCTGGCTCCCCACAATTATAAATATGCCTTAGTGTGTTTATTGTTGCCGTAGGTTGCACTGAAAGTGGTAGATTGGAATTAACTCGCTAAAATTCCAATAACTTTTCCACGGGATCATAAATATAGTTCCTGGACTGTGATGAGGACAGAAAAGGGCTATGCTGTTCCTTCTCTTACGTTTACTTTTGCAGGATTACTGGCATCTTCACTTCTCTAAGTTAACTCTTTCCCACTTCCTTCTCATTCTAAACTATACAAGGAATATGCATGTGTGCACGCAAGCACGTATGTGTGTATGCATGTATGTATTGCACTGCTCAAACCACAGGACGGTAAGCATGCTTGGATTTCAACTGAACCTCATCCCAATTAACATTAAACCGGTTTTCAGATTTTCATGGTCTTTTGAAACACTCTAACGATGGGGAATGTGGGGAAATTTTTGGAAAGTTTGGAATTTACTGTCATCACAATGAAGAACAGGCTTCGGCAGACAACTTGTGATTTTGAGAGTTTGCATTCTAACCTTTTATAAAATGACTAGTGGGACAAAATATTCAACACCACTGCTTAAAGGATGAGAGGCTACTGCCTCACGATTTAGCTCCATGGCAGACAGAGGACGGCAGAGGGGCACGGAGGTGCTCTCAAGCCATGGTGGCCAGAAAGCAGGGCGATGGGGGAAGCGCGGATGAAACACGCTTTTAAAGGCCATGCCCCGCAAGGCCCAACCTCCGCACACCACTTTAGGGGGGTGACCTTATCAACAGCTGAATCCACTGGTGAGCACAGGTCCCACTCAACCCAAACACCTTTTAAACTCACAAGACATTTCTAGGACATTTCATATATAAGCCATAACACTGGGTCAGCTGTTGTAAGAAAAACAAGGCACCCTACAGCACAATCTCACCACTCGGAAACCTCACACAGGACCCAGGGGTGCATTCTAACTGCCCTGCTCACGGCACAGCATGCGCTTACAGTCACTGTAGACAGGAACTGATGATCAGTTAAAACACCCCCACCTCACAGTGCACATGTGCTAGGAAACGTAACTATATGTATTCATCTGCTTTACAAAATAGTTCCATATAAATATATGTATCTATCTGCTTTTCTCTCAGAGTCCCTCTTTTATTTAGAATGCATTAACGCGTGTGAAGTGTTCACGACTGGTATTCCTTCCACACAGCATATTCCCTATTCTATAGAAAATGAAAGGACAGAGGGATGCTGCTGTTGCACATTTGAAATCCAGCTTCTTCTTCTTCTTCTTTTTTTTTTTTTTTTGGTTCTGGGAATCGAACTCACAACCTCACACTTGCCAGGCAGACGCGGTGTTGCTGAGCTATATCCCCAGCCCTGAAATTCAGCTTCTAAGAAAGCGCTAAAGCAAAAGTATCGTAATTTCAAGATGAAAATGGATAGTTTATCAGGAGGCTGCATTGCTAAACAACCAACATAAGATACATTTCAAACTGTCTGAAATTCAAATAGTAAACAGCACTGGACCACTGAGAAGTAGAGGTAGAAATATCACTGAGGTAGAAATATCTCAATATTAAGTAGTTGGCAAAAGTTGCAAATTTAACAGACTTCAGAAATACAATGTATGAATTGTTTATTTTAATGCACTTAATATTAAAATACTATATACTAGACAAACTTCATGCATCTACAAAATACAAATTATATTTTTCCAAATAAATAGGCAACTCTTAAAAAATCATTTTGTGAGGGCATGTGAAATCTTTCAATTACAAAATACAAATATTAAGCTGCTTGGGATAAGGAAAATTAAAAATTACAGGGAAGACAGCTTTAAAAATCTCAGGTATGTTCTTTTCCAAGTGTGGGTGCGAGGAATCAAGCAGTATAGTCCCACGAAGCAGGTGCTCTACGACGGGACCAGATTTCAACTCCACTGATGGGTTACTTAGATAAAGTACATTAAATAATCTACGGTTTCCGGAGTAAATCATGAAACAACTTTGGAAATATGTAAGATTAGGTGGCAAATTTGGTTTCTAATATAAAAGTCTGAAATAAAAAATACTTTCATTTAAATATAAGAAATATTCATCAAAAAATACAACCAACAGTTAAGGAAAGAAAAATCAATATACTGAAAAAAATGGACAAGGTACAATAACAACAAGAAAGGCATAATGAAAAAATCATAAAATGAAACAGAGAAATAATTATAAAGGTCATGGGTATTTTAAATTCTGAGCAAGGACCTCACTAAGTATCCCAGACAGACCACAAACTTGAGCTTGCATTAGTTTTCTGACTGCTGTGACTATAGGTGCACAGCACTGCACCTGTCTAAGACCTGTTATATAAGAAACTTGTAAACATGACAATGTATGTTGATTCAATGAATTTTAGACAAGACGAATTCTTTAAAATATTTCTTAGTATAAAATCATCTCCTCCTGAGCTGGAGGTGATGCCTGAATCCAGCACTCAGGAGACTGAGGTAGAAGGATCACCATGACTTTGAGGCCAGCCTGGGCTACAATGATTTCAAAGCCAGCCTGGACTGTACACCAAGACCCTGTCTCAAAACGTAAAGAGATAAATACATAATTAAACAAATTTTTAAAAAATACATTACTCTCCCAGTGGTTTACAAGTGATTCCTTCAAAGTGTTAAGACATAGGTCAACACGTGATATACATGTGTGCCTATTTACAATGAATTTACAATGTATTAAAAAATTACATGAATTAAGAACGTTATAATAAAAATAAGTTATATTCAGGTAGGTATGGTCTCACATGTATGTAATAATAAAAAAAAAAAGAAAATTATCCAGTACATTTCATCAGACTAATGCAATCTTTAACTAAAATCAGGTGTTTACTAAAATAAGGAATTACAAACATTTTACACCTAGGCATGCAGATTTTCCATACAATATAACACATTACCTAGTAAAATACAAGGGTAAGAGAAGATACCAGTTAACTGATATCATGAGGGCCTACCCTGGGTGACAGATGTCCTGGGTTCCATCCACAGCACATACCAAGCACACACGTGTGCACATGAGCACACGCACAAGCACACCTCCACTGTATTACACTAAAGTGGTTACTTCATAAAAGACGCTTCAGCACCATAAATCTATCATAAAATTCACAGCAAAAATTAACAAAGGAAAACATCTAATTACATATTTGAATCTCTGTATAAGCACATTTTCTAGACCCCTATTTCTATGGTTTATTAAAGGTTTCTAAAGAAGACAAAATTAAAGATTAATAATAAGGTAAAATGCAAAGGCCATAAGACTGAGAGATGGGATGCTGAATCAAGACACTGTACTTGTTTTATTTTAAAATCAGAAATAAGTATATTTACTGTTACCACTATTCAATCACTGGCAACCAAACTTCATACGTGGTGTTACAGGGCAAGAAAACAGAAATAAATGAATAAGGCCTCAAATGAAAGTGATAAAATCACTATCCCTGAAGGATAATCAAGATGTAACATTTTTCAACAACAGCACAGAGACCTATGCTGCCAAACACAAGATCCTTTGGAAATAATAATAGTGATTCTCACAGAACAAATCAATATAATAAAGCTCAGCAATTCCCAATAAGAGCACAAATTACAAAGAAATATCTCTGATTTAGCTCTCAAAAATCAATATATATTCACTTCAGAGGAACCAACTGGTTAGTAGTTCATTTTTTAACCACTACTTTGTACCACATTAGAGGTTAAAATAGAAGGGAAAAAAAGCATTAAATGTTTTCTTATTAGTAGAATCAAAAAGTGCAAGTGTAGACCTATGACATGAGAATATAGGTAAAAATTTAGGGGGAAAAGTATATTTTAAAAAAATACATTAGAAGACATCAGCTTTAAAGTTTTCGCAGATACGTCAAATGTACAGTATCCTTTAAAAACAGAACTAGACGTTCATTCCACACCGCTTCCTCCTTCAGTTGTGCCAATGAGATGTTTTACTGTAGGAAATACCTCCTCATCTCTCCATGGAAGATAAAGACCTCACACTGAGAACTGACCCTAAACACCACCACACATTTATACAATACATCTACTTTTATAAAATGATTAAAACAATATATATTAAAATCTACAAAATCTTGAAAGAGAAAGACAAAAATACATTGAGAAAACTGGAAATGATGTGAATCAATAGGAAATAATGTATATACTTGGATATGACGATGTGATAGTCTATAATTCTTATAAAATCTCTTTTGAAAAACAAATGGAACTGCTATATTTTTCAGATCTCAAAAAGAAGGAGAAAGGGGGAGAGGCATCTCCTCTCATTGGGGGGAACATGCGATGCATGCCATCATTTAATTCTGAATCTCAGACATGTAACCACAATAAATTTGTAAGAAATTTCAAAAAATACTACTGATTTACTCCAAACACTTTGCATTAGGCTGGCACGGCCAATTAAGAGGAAGAGGTAAGGCTCAGTTCATCACGGTGGTAAAACTGCTCCTATTACAGATCAAGAGAATCTGATTTTACTATCACAACCTTGAAAAGGTGCAATTCAGACCAAAACAAATCAGTTAAGGTTACTGCAAAAAGAGGAACAGGA
Source organism: Dasyprocta punctata (assembly GCA_004363535.1). Classification (NCBI taxonomy): domain Eukaryota; kingdom Metazoa; phylum Chordata; class Mammalia; order Rodentia; family Dasyproctidae; genus Dasyprocta; species Dasyprocta punctata. The sequence goes on from RJWM01020226.1 coordinate 17,292, forward strand.
TTTCTGTTCAGCACCCTCCCCCAAATATATATATATATGTGTCAAAGTTAACAAGCAGATGAAAAACTGTTGGAAAGGTTTTGATTTTCACAAACGATAAGGAAATACCTAGAAAAACAAATGACGGGCTATATAAAAACGACTGTCCCCGCGCCCGAGCCCAGGCCCGCGAGCCGGCCGCACGAAGAGCCCACGCGGGCAGCGGGGAGCAGCGCGGAGGGGCGGGCACAGCCCCGAGACCAGGCAGCGCGAGCTCCCGCCGGCAGGAGGCCGCGACCCGGAAGCCCGGCGGAGCCGCCCGGAGGACCCGGCGGACCCGACCCGCGGGCCCGGGCTCCCTGCGCGGTGCCGAGCCGGCTGACCGCTCCCCGGGCCCGCGCGCGTTCTCTCCGGGCAGCGCCGGAGCCGGGGCCCACTCGGGCGGACGGGCCCACCGGGAAGCCCGGCCTCCGCGGCTGCTTCCGCCCCTCCCCGCGGCCCTCGCCCTCCTGCCCCGGGTGGGCGCGCGGCCGGCACCGTTACCATGGCGGCCTCCAGGACGCTTCCCACGCGGCTGCGGAGCGGAGCGGAGCGCGGCCTCGCGCTCAAGGTTCGGACTTCCGCGCCGGGATGGAGGAGCGGCCCTCTTGCTACGGCCCGCCCGATTGGACGGTTCCTACGGCCCCGCTGATTGGCTCCTGCTCCATTGCCGGTCTCTGAGCTGTAACCCCAAACCCGAGCTCTCGCTGGGGTGCAGCCCAGTGACTGTGGCGGGCTCTAGACCAGTGTCTCTCCCAGCGCGGCACCTCGCCTAGTGTGAATAACAACTGCAGCTGGCCAGAGTTTGCTGCGGGGTTCCCCGAGGTGCCCCTGCGTTCTCTCTGGGTGCTGCGGCCTCTCCGTGTGCGCTGCTCCTGGAACTCGCATCGCGATTGCGTGCGCAAGTTCCGAGAGTCAGTGCCCCATGCGGGAGCCCTTGATGCAGAGGACGCCGTGAGTCCGCACAGGTCGGGACAGTGGGACGGAGGAGGCCGGACGTTACGAGTGTCGGAAACTTGGACTGAGGCACTGACTTCGTGACCAAGACTTTCTCACTGCCTCTCACAGTTTGTGCACTTTCAGCCTCAATCAGTGAATCCAGGCCAAAAGAATTGCTGCTGAGTAAATGAAGAAAGCAGACTGAGTGATGGAAATACTCCGCAAAGGAGTCGGGAGGAAACAAACCAAGCGTTTGAACAGCTTCAGACAGGAGCCTGCTTCACTCGGGCTTGCAAAGAAAACCTCAGTTCTGAAAACAAACGTATTTCCAAGCACGAGGGGGAGGAGGATTGCTGACGTGAAGCCCGATGCTCAGTCACCTCCTGGAGACGCGGCGGGGTCCTGAGGGCTGCAGAACGTAAGGCCACGTGCGCCCCAGTTGCCTCCTCACAGATCGGTAATGCCTTAATATTCACCAGAAGGGAATCGTCGGCTGGACTCACGGGATCCACTCGATTGGCAGCTAGCGTGCCTTGAGGGAAGTGTGGGATGTTAGCAGAGCACACTTCTGGGAGTGTTTATTGTACTCATGGAAATGTGACTTTTCTGAGCCTTATGTGATCCCTGGTTCTTTGCTCTTGTCTCTTTCCCTACTCTACCTTCTGACTCTCATATTATAATTATATTTGTTTCTCCTTTCCTTTCAGCAGCAGGTTTCTGCTTTAGAGAAAGTCAAACACATGGGGCAAGAGTAACTATCAGTAAACACATAGAATGTTACCTTATGTATCACAGTCCAGGAATCCTGACACTAGGACTTCTAAACCCCCTGAAAACTGAAGTAAACGTTCTGCACTCTGTGTGATCGTTAGAAGACAGCAGCTGGGGTACTGCTGTTAACCAGTGATGAAAAAATGATCTGAAATCCAGAAAGACCAAGAAATGATTAAAAGCTGGAATTTGTAAAAATTACCTTTGTTTATACCTGGCAAGGAGGTAGAAAGTTGTCACTCAGTCTCTAGAAGGTTCACCATCGCTGGTCTAGTCAGTGTCACAGGAGAGACTGGGGGTACACGAGCCCCTTCACCCCACTGTCCTCCCTCTAAACACTGAGCAGGCTGCAGCCAGGCAGCATTTTCACTGGCTCAAGAGAGGCCAGTTTGGAACAATGAATACCGTAGGATGTGCCATTCCTGGGACAGCACGCTGTGGAAAACTGGATATAAAGATGAAACCTCGGAAGCAACCAGGGTAATCGCATCCACTCAAGCAAGTTAGAGCTGCTTCCCAGGGAAATGGAGGCCACAAAAAAGTAAAAGCACCCCTATTATTGCAAGAAGAAGTGTCATCCTAGAATGAGGCATCCAGAGACAATGGCTTCCAAAAGGGAAGGTGAAAGAAAATTTTCAGATAAATGGAAATGGAAAGAATGTGTTCCCAGGACATCTGAATTGAAACAAAATCTTTATGCTGAAATGAAATAATAAAAAATGGAAGTTTAGCCTAGCCAGACAGAAACAAGAGCATCAGAAATGATGAAAATAGAAATGCAAAAAATTACTTCAAATTTTGTTCTTGCTTTCTGTCTTAGTACGTGTGCCATTGTTGAGACAAAGTACCCAACACCTTAAATTAAAGGAGGAAAGATTCATTTTGGTTCACAGTTTGTAGAGTTTTCAGTCCATAATGAGTTGGTTCCTGGGCGGGTTGCCATTACAGAGGGGCACCACACAGGACAAAAACAGCTGATGATGTGGAACGCAGAAGGCTGGAGGCAGCAAAAGCAGGAAGCAATAGCCGCAGTCTTCTTTCTGTCCCTAACATTTTATCCAGGCTGTTTTATCCAGGCTACCCCTTAGAGTGGGCAGCACTCACGGTTAGTGTGGGCCTTCCCGTTATCAACACTCAGAACTATATCAAGCAATCAGTGGGTTAATTTAGTAATCACACACCGTTGATCTCAGTATCATACCCTTAATCCCAGCACCACACACTCCAGATGCACCCACCTCTGAAAAGGCCCATTTATGACCATATGAGGCTTTGGGGAGACATCCAGACATAAGCCATAGCACTTTCTCAAAAATAAAATGGTAGTTTAAAGCAAATATTATAGTAGTCTATTGGGATTAAAATGTAAAGGTCCAAAAGATAGCATGTTAGCCTTCATGCCACCAGAACAGAGAAGGTGCTCTCCCATTGTTTCTCCAGGGACTAGAAAGGCTTGAGATCTTGTGAGTTACTCTCCTCCAACTCACACTGGCTATGAGGGTGTACTGATGAGCCAGTGAGCAGTCCCAGGTGCCATGGGAGGGTCTGACAGCAGAGCTTTTGAGATAGAGACAGACAGATGAGTACAGGCAGAGAGATGGAGAACAGCACCTGGGCTGGTGGTATTTTAGCCATATGCTAGACCCTGAAAGCCCATGGAGAGAAGACACAGAGATGACCATGTTATTTGGCAGACACAGAAGGGAGGATGAGTGTGAACAGGAAAAAGAATGGACATTATAGACAACTGGCAGTTTGGCAAAGGACATCATATTTGCCTCCTCCCAAATATTTGAGGAAGTCGGATACTGAGACCATTAGGGAAGCCTGAAATTGGTACACTTGGAGGAGACCTTGCAGCTAGGATATGGGTCCAGAGGGCATGGTAGCCCATATTGCTTCAGGGAAACTTCTGACTGGCCTACAAGTAGAAACTATGTAGCCGTTCAGAATCTGACTGTGGTTAAAGTGTAGAGGGAATGGTGTGGATCCTTTGGGATGAAGTTACAATTGTGTGAAGTGACAAGTTCCAAACAAATTGAATAGGTGGAAATGGTAAACAATATCTCATGAAAAATAAAGACAAGGCGCATGGCTCTATGACACACTGTAATTAAAGAGATCTTCATACCCACAATAAGTTTTCTTCAGTCTACTATCATCTATACACAGACATAAAAAAGTGAAAACCAGGAAACAAAATGCCTTCAGAACCTCACAACTCTCCCAAAGCACATCCAGAGGACACCTGTAGAGAGGAAATCAAACACCTCTCTATGAAGCCAAGAGACTTGGTGAGCTCAAAGAAGGCACAACCAAGGAGAGTAGAACAAGCAAATTGATCAGTGTAGTAACAGAAGAAAAAAATTAAGAAAACAGAGAAAAACTTCAAAACGTGCATGAGAAACTGACCAAAGAAATAGACTTCATGAAGAGTTGCCAAAGAGAAACCCAGGAGATAAAGAATTGTACTAAATATATAAACACCAGAAGTGTAAGTAAAGGGTCTCAGACCTCAAGGACAAAATAAAAAATGAGATAATATACTCCAGGAAACCTTAAAAATGATAAGAGAGCAAGGAAAATTTATCCAACTACTAGATGGCAATAAGATGATTAATTTAAGGCTAGTTGGAGTTAGAAATTACAAGACAGCATAAATGAAATTTAAAAATCTGTTCATAGACGTAATAGCAGGAAACTTTGCAAGTATGGGGAAAGAACTCTATATACAGGTAAGCAAGGCTTACTGAAAAACAAATAAATATGATGTTATTAAAACAAAAACCCCCCATGACACACAATCAAAATCTCAGAATCCAACACAAGGACAGAATGTTAAAAACTGTCTCCGAGGAACAAAAACGTTACTTCTAAAGGTAAACCCATTACAACTACAGCAGACTTTTTTTTATCTCAAACTGTGAAAATCAGTAAAGCTGCAATGAAGTGTTTTAAGCCCTAAAAGAAAACAACTCCCAACACAGACTAATATATCCTACAAAAGTATTCATCACAATTGAAGGAGAAATAAGGACATTGCACGACTAAGAAGACTTTAAGAAATTTATGATAACCAAGCTAGCACTCCAAAAACATACTCAAGCATATTCTAGAAAAAAAGCAATAAAGCCAATGAAGTAAAAAAATCTGATAGAATGAATGCATCAAGCAAGGTAATCAGTTAAAAAGGAAAAAAAATAAAGGAGCAGATGACAGAAAAAAATCCAATGACATGAATAAGTGAATATCTTTTAGTAATAATTCTCAATGTAAATAGCCTCAGTTCCCAACCAAGACACACATTAACACACAGGAACAAAAAACAAATGGTTCGTTGCATTGAGAAGTCTCATTGTTATGGTTCATGGTCCTGCAGCCAGCCAAGTCTCATGTGATCATGGCATGGACGCAGATGAGTCCGGTGTTTGTGATTGGTTTGTTGTCTAGTGCTGGGATTGGTGATGTGAGTGCTGCCCCTGCCCAGGGGTGGAGCCGACATACAGTGTAAGGGTGAGAAGAAAGTGGTGCTTTGTGCCTTGTGATTTGTGGCTGCCGTGAATGGCTGCCCCGCCATGCCACCCTACCTTGCAGCCAGCTGAATATGGACTGAAACCTCCAAGAACTGTAAAAAATAAACCTTTCCTTCCCTAATTTTGGGCATCAGGTGTTTTGTCTCAGTAAGGAGAGGAAAGTAACTAAGACACTCATCTATGCCAAAAATAAATTCATAGACTAAAATTCCGAAGACCAGGGGAAGCACTCTTATTCTCAAAGTGGTTTTGAGCTGAAACTGATCAGAAGCAAAGAAGGTCACTACATTTTAATTAAGGGAAAAGTTTAAGAGAAAGAGATCATATCTCTATATCTATATCTATGTCAATAATGATATCTTATTATATGCAAACATTTTCTAGGTTTCAGTGGTACACATTGTGATTTCACTTTTTTCATTTTGAATTGCATTGATATGGGTCTTTTCTTTCCTTATTTGGTAATGTTGGCTAGAGCTTGTCTGTTGATTCCATTCTTTTGAAGAGCCAGCTCTTTGATGCATTAATTCTTTGTATTTTTAGTGGATATTTCATTACTTTTGTGTGATATATATGACTTCTTTCTTGTGCTACTTTTGGGCGTAGATTGTTCACGTTTTTCTAAATATGTGAGGCGCATCACTAGGTTATTTGGGGTTGCTCTGTTTTTCTAATGTGGGCATTCACAGCTGTAAACTTCCCTCTTAGGACCGTTTGCATTGTGTCCAAAGAGCTTGGTATAATGCACTGGCATTATTGATTGATCATAGGAACTATTTCTTTTTTTCCTTGATTTCTTCTGTGTTCCTTTGATCTTTCAGTAGTGTGTCACTGCATTTCCAGTTTATATAATTTCTGTGATTTACCTTGTCATTGATAGCTAGTTTAATTCACAATGATCTGATAGTATACATGGGATAATTTCAATTTTTTTGCAGTTATTTAAACGAGCTTCATGGGCTAGTATGTGATGTCTTTTGAAGAAAGTTACACATGCTCCTAAGAAGAAACTGTGTTTTCGTAGTATGGTAGAACACTATGGATCACTACTAACTCCATTTGTCCAGTGGTATTGCTCAACTCTGATATTTGTTTCTTGATGTGTTGTCTATATTATTATATATTTGTGATACTGAGGTATTGAGGTCATGTAGTATGATTTTGTTGGTATTTATTTGATTCTTTTAGTCCAGTAGCACTTTCTGAAGTTGGTTAAACAGTATTTGGTATATCTATATTGATATCAGTTCTATCAAACTAAAAGGCCCAATAAAAATGTTCAATTGAAATTAACAGACACTTCTCAGAAGAACAAATAGCCAATAAGTACATGAAAAAATCTTCAACCATTAGAGAAATGCAAATTAAAACAACACTGGGAAACCATTTTACTCCAGAAATAATGGCTATCATGAAGAAATCAAACAATAACAAATACAGCAATGTTGTATATAAAAAGTCACACTTCTACATTGCTGGGGATGGGGGTATGCAAACTTCTACAACTACTACAAAAATTAGTGTGGAAATTTCTCAAAAAAATTACAAATAGAAAATTCCTTTTGACCAAGATAGTTCCCTTCTAAGTATCTTCCTGAAAGAGATAAAGAAATCATGCTACATGGATACATGCCTACCCATGTTTATAGCGGGACAATTCATAACAGCTAACTTCGAAGCAGCCTATATATTTACAACAGATGAATCAACAAAGAAAACGTGCACTATATACTCAGTGTAGTACTACACTGCAATAAAGAAGGACGGACTTGAGTCATTTGCAGGAAAATGGATGCACATTGAAACCATGATGTTAAGTGAAATAAATCAGATGTGTAAGCTTCAATATTGCATGAATTCCCTTAAATGCTGGACTTGAATAGGGGTCTGACTCAGCACCCCTGAGTGTGCCTGAGTGGTGTGCAACCCCTGGACACCCGTGGCCCAGGTGTGATGAGCTGGGCCTGGAGCAGCACCTCGTAACCTCAGCTGGACGGAGGGAAATCACTGGAGCCCACCAGGCACAGCGAGGTCTCTCCGTACTTATGCCCTGGGGGACAGAGGTCACTGTGAGCCTGGTCTGTGCTCCTGGGAGTCCATGTAGTGGAGGGACTGATTGGCACCCAGAGGCACTGGACATTCCCGTCAGGGCTGCCTTTGGGTGACTCCAGCTGTAATTCACATCCTGTTGTGGCCTAGGAGTTCGCACCATGTCACCATGCAGGACATTTTCTGCATAATACCACTGTGGAAGGCAGCACTGAGAACAGGTATATGAAGCACTTTGCATGTAGGCTGTAGATGTGGCCATTCAGACAGGTCGGCTGAGGGCTCTGCATAGAGTGTGGTGTGACTTAGAGGGAGGCCATAACCTTACAGCATGGATGCAAAGATGTGCCCACTGTGGAAAGTGAGCTGAAAACTCTGCAGATGGAGTGTGCTGTGACCCAGAGGGAGGCCACAGCCCTGTACCCCAAGATGTAAGCAAATTTTCTGTGCTGTTCCCCAGCATTCCCAAGTCAATCTGTATGAGCCTATCAGCTGTCCCCAGTGTTATCAGCTCAAGGGGAGCATGTACTTTCATTGAACTATGTTTGTGCTCCTTTCTCATAGAATGTTTTTTATTCTCATTTAGTAAAAAATGCTTTTGTTCTCATTGTGTGTTTAAGACAGTGTGCTCCATTAATAGAGTGGCCATCAGCTCTCTCCTTATGCCATGAGTCTACTTTTCTCCATCGTGTGACAGGAGTCATCAGAGATCAACACCACCATCCCCAATATTAATTGGGGAGCCCTATGTTAATTGTTGAATTACACAACCCCTGGGCATTGGGGTCTCCCAAGTCCCTCTCCACCATCTCTTCCCAGCTGCCCCCTTCCCAGGCCCTGCATCGACCTGGCCACCTCCCTCCTCCTGCTCTCCCCAGGGATTCCTCCTGGAGAGGCTCTGCTGAGCTCAGCCCTGGTGTCACCTCCTCCTCTAACCTTTCACACCTGCCCTTGCCCCACCCCCCATACAGTGCCAGCGAGCTGACTGCTGAGGACTGGTGTAGACAGGGCAGGGACAGTATGGCCGGATGGGCTCAGAGGGCTCAGGTGATCTCCAAGGAAAGTCATAGTAGAGAGGGCCCCAGAGACCTGGTACACTGTGAATGCAGAGCAGTGAGTGGCAGGGGCTTCCCACTTTCTCCCTGAGCTCCAGGGCATGGCTCATCTGCCTACTCACTCACACCTACACCAGGCAGCCTTGTCCTCTGACCAAGAAACCCCAAGAAAAAGGGAACTTCAGGAAGCAGCCCTTCCATCCACTTCAACCCTATTCTTAGTCTCTGCAAAGGTAGGGGTGGGGCGGCTTCCACAGCCCTGGGGACAAGAGCTGTGACTCCTAGGAGGATGAGGCAGATTGAGATGTGACAGCACAGGGCTGGAGCAGAAAGGCTGGGCACCACCATGGCGACCAAAGGCGAGAAGGCTCAGGAAGCAAGGAGGCTGGGAGACAAGGAAACTTTAAGCTGTGCAGCAAAGGCCGCAGTAAGGTGGAGGACTGAGATCTCCCCATGGAGGGGCCTGGTGCTGCCACGGGCATTGTCTTCAGCCATCAAACCCATTTTGGAGGGGCCAGAACTGAAGATGGGCACAACAGGGCCTTCAGAGTGAGACACACCAGAGGCTGACAAAAGAGGGGCACAAGGACACCAGAGGGGAAGACAAGGCTTGCCCTGGAGGCAGCACCAGCACACAGCTGGGGAGAATGGAGGAAACAAGAGAAGAAAGATCGAGGGTCAGAGCTCATTTCAGGAAGAGGACAGGGCAAAGCAAAAGGATGGCTGCCAAGGACTAGAGCCATCCCAGTGCTGGACAGACAGGCTGAGTGAGGGGAAGCTGAGCTTAGAGAAGGCAGGACTGGAGCACCATAGGAGCTCAGTAGACCAAAACAGAGCAGCTCCAGGTGAGCAGGGGCAGGTGGGTGCTGGAGGAGACAAGGAAGCCCCTGGAGCTCAGGTTTCAGAGGCAGATGGGAAAACAGGGCCGGCAAAGGCAGCCTGAGTCTCTCTGGACACAGACCAAGCTAGCTGGGCCCTGGCCCCCGGGGAGCAGAGCCCAGGAGGCCATCGGGAACTGGTACAGTGAATGCAGAGCAGTGAGTGGCAGGGGCTTCCCACTTTCTCCGAGTCACAGGGCATGGCTCACCTGCCCACCCATCCACACCTACACCAGGCAGCCTCAATCTCTGACCCAGAAACCCCAAGAAATAAAGGAAACTTCAGGAAGCAGCCATGCTACCCACATCAAGCCTGTTCTTAGTCTCTACAAAGGTAGGGGTGGAGAAGCTTCCACACCCCTGGAGACAAAATCTGTGACTGCTAGGATGAGAAGGGCGATTGAGATGAGACATTGAAAGGGAAAAGCTGTACCAGAAAAATTGTTCTTAAAACTTTGTTCTTTTTGAAACTGTCTGGCTCTGTAACTGCTTCATGGTTGTGTAATTCCTTGCTTGACCCCTGTAACCACAAGAGCGTAACAACATGCAGGATGTGTGATTGTAACAAGCTCCATGATCACTAATCTAGCCTTGTAAGTGATGATCTCACCTTGATAGCTCATCAGAGAACTGCCAGGCTGTTCTGTCTCACCTTTGTAACTCCTGCTTACGCATCATATAAAAGTGCTAGCCCACAAGCACCTATCACCTGGCTTTGCTGACTGGGAGTGATCCTAGCCAGGACCACTAGCGTAACATAAAGCTGTTCACTGTTTCCAGCATTCCTTAGATGTTGTTCCTTTCTTGGATTCAGTTTCGCCACAACATTCTTGGTTCTCTGACTGGGAAGGCCATGTTGGCTGCTTAGGTCATGGCAGGGGCCCAGTGGCCAGAGCATGGAACTCTCCAGCCTCCTTGATGGGAAGACATACCCTCCAGGCTTTCTTGGATTCCCCTCAGAGTCTAGGACCAGAGGCCCTTGCACAATGCTAGCAACCCTGTCAGAATCAAGGAGGGGGAAAGATCACAGTCAGGTTGGGTCACTGGATAAGGTGAGACGTCCATGGGCGTCCAAGTCAGTCTGTCTGTCAGTTCTACTCAACTCGTTAGTCAGGGCCACCCTCAAGGGAAGGGGGTTGGAATGTTTAACCTCTGAATACCTGCTCAATGAGTGTGTGAGTGCCTTAATGAATGGTGAAAGCAGTAGGCTATTCCATCTGTGATCCACAGCAAAGGGTCCGTGTGGGGGCCCAGAGCTACGGAGCTTCAGTGGATCATATTTCTGCAGTTCCATGGTTATCTTGTGTGGCTAAATGGTGACTCAACCTGGTAATGGGGGTCTGACCAGGCCTGGGGCTTATACATGTGCATCTATTGCTGGACAGACCTTTGCCCGAGAGAGAAATGGTCAGAGCCAATGAGCACTTGGCTCCTCGTTTGTGAAGCATCCACCCTTTGTCTGTTGTGCCATCATTCAAGGGTGCACAAGATACATGCAGGAAGATCAACTGAATGGGTGCAAGTCAGAGTAAACCCACAGTCCTTGATTGCATGTTGAGAAACTTCAAAAGAGGATTTCCTGAGGGTTATGGAGTGAAAATGAAACCTCAGAAGCTCCACGCCTTTTGTGAAATTGAATAGACCGGTCTTTGCCCCAGCTGGCCACCTGAAGGGACACTTAATGTTGAAACTGTCCATCGAGTTTGGAACAAAATGACAGCCTGACGAATGCGGCCATCCTGGCAAGTTTCCTTACATTAATTTCTGGTTCAACCTATTGCAGAGCCTGCTGCGTTGGTTCCGTGCCTGTGTCCTACATGACAAGAAAGCCTAGTCATCAAAATAACCTTCAAGGTCATCTGAGGGACTCTCGGATTCATCCCAAGCCAGAAAAGCTTCATCCTGTCTTGCCAGAGGACCCTAAGTCTGACCTGCCTCCTCCTTACATTCCTCAGCTCCAAGCTTCCTGACCAGCCATGACACCTCCACTGCCAGCTCTGTCTCCTGTGCCACAGTCTCCTGCTCGCCCAGATTCCACAACTTCACTGCCAACCCTGTGTCCTGTATCACAACCTTCTGCTCCTGCAGACTCCACAGCTTCACCACCAGTCACACACAGTGTGCCTCCTGAGCCCCAAACAGACGCTCCATCATGTGGTATCAACATTGCCAGAAACACTGTCCCATTGGCCTATGGAGATGGGTTGTAGCCCCATCCATCACTGCCTCTGCTCCGTCACTCAGTCCAAGGCTCCAGCTCACCTCCAGCTCCCACTTCCTGTTTAGCCTGGAGCTCTGGGAGGTGCACCCAACCACCCGCCCATGATGTATTATCAGCTGACCTCTAAAAGTGGAAACATCACAACCCATACTATTCAGAGAAGCCCCAGGTGATGACAGACTTCCTTATATCAACCTTCCAGACCCACCTGCTAAGACGGGATGACTGTCAGCAACGTCTTATGACTGTTTAATACTAAACAACACTGCCAAATTTTGGATGGGGCCCAAACCTGGTTTAAGTCAGAAGTCCCTGCCATTGTGGTTGATCCTGGTGCTTGGGGGAACACGGTCTCCCTTGCGCATGTTCAAACTGGGACTGCAGTATGGCAGAAGGACATGAAACCTTGGATCAGCACCGCACCGCTGTCCTTGCAGGCCTCGAAGAGGGAGGAAAAAAGCCAATAACATACCTAGAGTTACTGAAGTTACCCTGGAACCCAATGAGAGCTCAGCCAGAGTTTAGGAGAGACTCTGTGAAGCCTACTGGACCTATGCACCCTTTGACCCCGAGGCCCCTGAGACTCAGCAGATGGTCAACGCTGCCTTGGTTGCAGTCAGCCTCTGCCATTAGAAGAAAAATCCAAAAGCTTGATGGCTTTCTTAGCATGAATGCTACCGATTACTCCAGATTGCTCAGAAGGTCTTTGTAAACTGAGAAAGGCAAGAAGAAAAGGAACAATAACCTGAGGAAAGCCACAGAGTCCACCAGAAGGCTGCTCTTCTGGCCGCGATGTTAGGGAAGCCCATTCCTGAAGTCTCTCACCAAGGCCAGTCCGTACGTGAGAACCGACCTGAGGGGACACCTCAAGCCTCACGGCCTAAACCGGTGGCAGACCCTGTGCCTTAGCAGCTGACCTGTGCTCCCTGCGAGTGGTTTGGAAAGGTAAATGTCCCCTCTGTCTGAGGGACACAAAGAAATCTGACTTTCCGGGCCACCTCAGCCTGGCCCTCTTCTCTCACTCTTTGATGACACAAACAAATATGACAGACTGGCTTCTATTAGACCGGGCCCTCAGGAACCCATAGTCATTGCCAAAATCAGGGGAAATCCATGAGTTTCATGGTGGACTGTGAGGTTGAACATTTAGTTCTGACTTCAACCTGTTGCTCCCTTAACCTACTGGCAAATTCAGGTCATTGGCACCACTGGAGCCCCCACTGAAAAGAAATTCTGCCAAATTAGATCGTGCAAGATTGGTGGACACTTTATCAAACGTGGATTCCTGTACACACCTGCATGCTCTATGCCTCTCCTGGGGCCTGACCTCCTTTCCATGTGAGGGGCAACTATTTCTTTTGTTCCAAACCAGCAGCCTCCCTTACACTCAGGTCTGCTGTCCCAGACTTGATATTGACCCTGTTTATACCCCAGGAAGAAGAATGGTGCCTACGTCAGTCTGAAATGCCTGATGATCATGACCCTGAAACTTTGAGAGGCTTGTTCTTAGAAGTAGGGGCAGAAGACTCCCCTCTGGGGCTTGCTATCAGTCAGGCCCCTTTGGGGTCAAGCTCTGTCCCAGTGCAACCTCCATTGATGTTAAACAGTACCAAATGTCGCAGAGGCTCAACTTGGCGTCCAGCCCCACGTCTCTTGCTTGAAACAGTTTAGGATCCTGATAGACCGTCAATCGCCTTGAAACACTCCTCTCCTCCCCGTGAAAAATCCCAGTGGAGACTCTCAGCCAGTACAGGATCTCCATGCCATCAACCCTGCCGCCAGGTCTCTGCACTCAGAAGTTCCCAATTCTTATACCTTCCTGGGTCTGCTTCCTCCTGATGCCTCGTTCACCTGCCTGGATTTAAAAGATACTGTTTTCTGTCTATGGGTCACACCTGTCCGCCAACCCCTCTTTGCCCTTAAATGGGAGGACCCAGAGATCAGATGGAAACTCCAACTTAACAGGATCCACAAGGTTTCAAGAACTCCCCTACACTTTTTGGGGAAGCACTAGCTGTTGATCTGGTCCAATTTCCACACGCTGATTTTAATTGCACCCTATTACAATGTATAGGCTATTTACTGATATGTAGCTCACTTAAATTGGGCCTCTGGCAGGGAATATGAGCCCTCCTCTGCCACCTACAAGCCACAAGCTACAAAGTCTCCAGAAAAAGGCTCAAATATGTAAACAGAGATTATGCTACTTGGGGTTTGACTGAGAAAGAGGACTCAGATGCCTGGGCCCAGAAAAGAAAGGAAGTCATTTGCCCCATCCCAAGACCTGAAAATAAAAGACAGCTCAGAGAATTCCTGGGGGCTGCTGTTGTATAGGAATACTTAGGTTCATTGAGAAGGCTAAGCTGCTATAGGACATGCTGACAGGAAAAAAAAATGAAAGAGAGCTGTTAGATTAGACTTTAGAACAAGCTGAATAGTTCCAGACCATAAAACAAGCACAGTCGACAGCCCCACTTCTGGGTGTCCTTGATATAATCTGACATCCTTGATGTAACCTGTTTGTTGATGAACAAAGACATGTAGCATTAGGGGTTCTGACCCAAAAGATCGGCCCTTGGGAGATGCCTATTACATATTTGTCAAAGAACTTAGACTCTGTGGCTAAAGCCTGGCCTCCCTGCCTGAGAGCACTGACAACTGTCCCGATTAACGAAGCTGACAAGTTGACCCTAGGACCCCTGACAGTTCGAGTCCCTCAGGCTGTTCTCAAATTACTAATTAGTCAGGGATTTCAAATATCCATGTTACTCAATTTCAAGGACTGCTTGAAAATCCCCAACTCACCTTTCAATTGACTAAACCTCGGAACCCAGCCACCTTCTCGCCCACTGACCTTGGCTCCCCAGATCATGGCTGTCTAGCCTTGATGGAAGAGACTTTTGCAAGCTGACCAGTTCTGCAGATGGAACCCTTGATTAATGCCCCATTCACAGATGAAAGTAGCTCAGTCAAGGATGGGAAGCAGCAGCAGCTGGATATGCTGCTGTTACCATGGAGGAGGTGTTCCTAGTTGGGCTTCTTCCTCAAAATGGGTCTGCTTGGTGAGCTGAATTATGGGCCTTAACACAAGCTCTCAACTGGGCAAAAGGAAAAAAAGTAAACATTTATACTGACTTGGGGTATGCTTTCCCACTGTCCATGTCCACGGGATGCTACACAAGGAACATGGACTCCCCACCGTGGAAGGAAAACTAAAAAGGATAAAACCTCTCAACTCCTGACTGAAATTTGGAAACCTAAAATGGTTGGAATTATCCACTGTAAAGGACACTAAAAACTAAAAGGCACTTGGTATGGTTGATACGTTGTGTCAATTTGAGAAGTTTAGAAGTTTAACTAAGAGACTTAGTAGGGTGCCAGGATCCTCACTTTATAAATATCCTCATACTGTGCAAAAGCAGGGCACAGAGATTTTGAGTGCTACCTCTGCCCTGGGGGGCAGGGGGTAGCCTGCATACAATATAAGGGAGGAAAAGAGGCTTGATACCTGCCCCCCAATGCCTCCCACTGCCCCCCACTTTTTTTTTTTTTGCTCTGGCTGGTTTTGCTGGATGCTGTGTTGAAGTGTCCCAGTGCCATGCCACCCTGCCTTGGACCCAGCTGATTATGGACTGAAGCCTCCACAAACTGTAAGCTAAAGAAACCTTTCCTTCCTTCGTTTGAGGTGCTGAGTATTTTATCCCAACAATAAGAGAGAAGTAACCAAGACAACACTATCACTATCGTTCTCAGAAATCACAAGGCAGATGAAGCTGCAAAATTGATAGCTGAGGACTCCACCAGGGGACAAATGATTTAAAACAAAAGCTGGAAGCTCAGCATGAAGTACCCCCCTTCATGCAGTCCTCAGTCTCTGCAGTGAGCCCCTCTGCTATTCCAAGGAAGAAAGTAGATGGGCACAACAGGAAGGAGCTTACCTAAGGCCAAACAGTGCTTGGATTTACCAGTTGATCAAATGACCACCCCTCAGGATCCGGCCTATGCTTGGGTAAAACATCATCACAACTTCACATATGGAGGAAAGACTGCTATAAATCAACTTCTAAGCTGTAGTACTGCATTCCTAAATTAGCCTAAATCTGTGCTTCCATTAGCCAGAGATGTCAGATCTGTGCAGGCCTTTGAGTTTTGGTCTGAATCAAGGAGGGGACAAACATGTGCACCGGGCTCACGCAGTTCTCTCTAACTCACCCCAAAGACCCCTCCTGCTACCCTAGCCAGACTTGGGAAATACAGCTCTCATCCACAGGAAAAGATCCAAGAGGACACTTCACCTTTCAGCGATTACCTTTGCCCAAAGTCGCCAAGATGACAGGAGCAGGTCACCTTAAAGTCAGCCCTCAATTAGCTGAGACAAAAATGAAGTAAAAGAGGCAACCCTGATTCCCCGAGACATGGAATACATGCTACGGTCTGTCCACAATATTCTGAACATTAGCTCCCTGGTTGGGAGGTAACCAGGCCAGGCTGGGCCTAAGCAGGGTTTGGGCAGCAGGGAGACAGGGTTCTGATTGGGAGGGTATGAGTGGGCCTCAGGAAACCAGATAGGAGACCCAAGAAGAAGCTGGGTCCACAGCCCAGGTTCCGGAGCCTGGCTAGCAGGGCTGTGAACTGAGGGGCTGGAGAAGAGCCTCACAGCGATTAGCTTAAGGGCAGGAGTGTGGGGCATTTGCTCTGAGCCAACCACAGAGCACCCATTCTTACAGGGCAAAGGTCAGTCTCCCCATCCAGGTTCTGTGAAGAGAGGTCAGCCAGAGGGGACACCCACCAGGGTATGGCCAGGCTGCATGGAGCTCGGAGCTGTGCAGGGCTCATGGGGCCCAAGAACTGGACAGGCCAGGCGCCCACAGGAGGACAGCGTGGAGGTGAGACTGTAGGCAGTAGCTGAAGCTGGAGATTGAGCACAGTGCAGGGGCCGGGTGGAAAACAAAGAGCATCTGGGTTGAATCACATGAACAAGCTGCTCCAACTCAGAGAACCCCAATCCTCAAGACAATCCGAGCAATGGGGTATGAGGCAATGGGGTGTCATGTGACTTTAAGTTGCTAAATGTATAAATAAATGCCCCTACAGTGGTTGAGCAGTTCCTTTCCTCCCATCAGGAGAGAGGGCTCCACCTGACCCCAGCTTTGTGTGTCTCATCTATTTCTTCACCTCCTCACCACCCTCACGATCTTCACCCTGGGAAGTGTGAGAGCTGCATGAGTCACAGCAAATGGTGCCTGAACAGGGGGTCGAGGCATGAGGAAACTCATCATTTAGCAGGTGAGGACATCTCCAGTGTGCGCACAAAAGGGAGGGAGGTGTATTGATATCCTCAGTGTCATCAATATTGAGCCCAAAAGTGTATTGATCACCTTAATATTGAGCTCATTCATATCATCAACACTGAGCACGTATCAGGTGTAAAACATGGGACAAATACATTCTCAAGAACCATAGCTGTACATAGAAATGTTTGTTGTATTCTTGATTCCTGTATTTATTTTTGTGGATTTTGATTAGAGAGTGTCTTAACGGTCATCAGTTTGTTGGAATAAGCACAAAATACTTAGCTCAGAGTACTGTTTTAAAATCAAGTCACAAGCACGAAAAAATGGCAGAACAGCAGCTACCCTGATAACCTTAACTGAGCCACAAGCAGCAATTCTGCCTTTTTGGCTCCTGCAACTTCTGCTGTGTCACGGGTTGGAACTTCTGCCTCTCAGAGAGTAGAGCCGTTTTCTCTCTCTCCCTTACAATTGATGCTAAAAGAAGCCAGACAGATGGCGAAATCCATGGAGGGTTTTCAACAAGTCTACCCTGTTACTGAAGTTCAAATTTCCAATAACCCAGGACAAGTTGTGCATATTCTTGAGGCTATACTCTCTTAGACCTTAAAAGAATTAAAACAAGCTGCAGCTACCTATAGTCCTACAGCCCCTTTTACCTTAGGTGTAATAAAACTTACAGGACAACAGATTATGGCCCCAAATGATGGGAAAGGAATAGCTAAGCACATTTAAGTCCAGGGGATTTTTCTCTTGGCAGAGAAATGTGTTTGACTGGTGCATGGATCAGGTTGCTTGTAATGCTGCTCACAACATAGCCATGTCAGCAGATATGTTAAATGGAGATGGTGCCTTTGCTGACACAAGTAATCAATTTACTTTGAATTGCAAGTATATGAACAGATTAAAATAGCTGCCACAAGGCCTTGGACAGAACTTCCTTTAAAGGGTGAGACATTCCTTGATTTGACTTGTATTTGTCAGGGTTCTGATGAAACTTTTCAAGATTTTGCTGTATGCTTGTTGCAGGGTAGTGAGAGGATTATAAGTGACACAGAAGCTAGCAGGTTAACTGTATAAAAATTGTCTTTTGAAAATGCAAATACATGGTGTAAAGAGGCTTTAAGGGCCCACAAAATATGTGTTACACTGTGAAATGATTCAGATTTGTGCAGACATTGGCCCCTCACATGCACAGGGGGCTGCCTTGGCAGTAGCCATCACTCGGGTTATTCATTCACAGCCCGGAGGAAAGGGAAAAAACAAGATTACCTGTTTCAGCTTCAGATGTGAGGGACATTTTGCCTGAGATTGCTATGCTACACCTGTAAGGGCAGCATAGCCATAATCTGTCCCTTCAACAAAAACTTCTACTATCTGTCCAAAGTGTCGACAAGGATATCATTGAGCTACTTAGTGTAGATTCAAAACTGATGCGGAAAGCCAACCTATCCGAGAAAACTTTCAGCAGGGACTGCCATAGCTCTGCAAACAGTAGCAGTGCTACAACTCAGAGAACTTCCCCAAGGTGGCATGGCTGCTGCGGTCCAGCCGGGCTAGGTCCACAGAGTCCCCGAAGGTGGACTGAGTGTCGGCGCTTGGAGGACAGACACACAAACAGCTCAGAGACTGTTTGAATCTGCTTTGTTTATTGCTTCTATTACTACTACTACTACTACTACTACTCTTTTGTAAGCTCTAACAGAATATTTTGTGCTTTTTTTTTTTTTGGCCAGGGTTGAAAGTTTAGATAAAAAGAATGAAATCAACATGTGTTTTTATGGTTACATGGTTTTTATAGTTACATGATTCTCAGCATAGGCAGAAAGTTTATATTTAGTTAAAGACCTTGAAGCATGTTTTTGCTATTAATAAATGCTCCATTGTGGTAGTCTAGCTAAAAGTTTGCAAAACACAAGACCATATTTAGTCCTGATTTAGCCTCCCTATCCCCCTGTGATGTTTTTGCAGCTGCAAGGATGTGCTATCTACCCTGTATCCCTCAAAACATAGTAGCATATTAGCCTCTCTGTATGGAGGTTCCCAGACAGCCCTAGACAGCTGGTCATTATTATTATCATTAAAGGTTTCCAGACTTTGGATCTGACCTTGATCTCGTTGGTCTGACTCAATGTCAGACAATTACACCATTAATTGTAGAAAAACATTTTATTAATTATCTCTTTGTTCTTAGGGAGTTTCTGTAGTTTGTTTACTAATTTTGTGCATGGGAAAGAAAGAAGGAAAGAAATTCTCCGAACTGGGTCACAGCACAAGTTAACACAATAGTTCCCAAGAAGCATTAACCTATTCCCACAAAGCCAATTTTTATGTTGTGGCCTGTTCTTAGAAGGCGTCCTCTGTGTTTGGACCTTGTCAACAGAACACGGGTCTATCCTCTTCCATGTCTGGACCTTGTCAACAGAACATGGGTAGAGAAGGACGCGGCACATGGCCCTGTTTGGCATGTCAGATTTCTGGTGATTGGGGACCTGCAATGGAGTCCATCCCTGGCAGCAAGGCAGGCACTGACCCCCTTCCAGTCCCTGCCACCAAAGTGTTGGTGCAGGAGGCCAAGGCCAACGAAAACAGTTCTCAGGCCAAGGAAAACAGTTCTCAGGCTGACAAGTTGCTTCTGGCAGGGGAGCTTGCCCACAGCCCCTAGGTGATGGGGTGGGAGCCACAGCCAGAGACAAAAGTGGTGAGTGAGAGCCCCACGCATCTAAATATGAGATATGGGGGTTCTTTTTTTTGGCGGCACTGGGGATCGAACTCACTGAACCAAACTCCCAGCCCTAGTTTTTTGAGACTGGGTCGCACTATGTAGCTCAGGCTGTCCTTGTGCTCATGTTGTAGCCAAGCCGGCCTCAAACTGACAACACTCCTCCTATCTCAGCCTCCTAAGTGCTGGGAGTAAAGGCGTGAGCCTCCAAGATACAGGTTTTTTTTACCTATACACTTAAGATTGGTGGTGGCCCAGTGTATACAAGTACTACTTTCCAAATGTTTTGTAAAACTTTTCATATTTGCCTTACCATAAAAATTCCTTATAATCCTCAAGGTTAAAAAATTTGTTAAACATGCTCACTGTATGCTCAAAATTTAATTACAAAAACAAAAGGGGAATCCATTTCCCTACAAAATTTGCACCTCATAATAGACTTCACTTGGCAGGATATTTTGGCCCCAGCCCTCCAAGATCAGTGAGGACCCAGGACATGAGAGAACCTCTGCTGTGACAGGCTATACTCAGTAAGTCTGGTGGAACCACAGAGGAAAGTGATCATCAGTGTGTAGTGTGCCTAAGGACAGTCACCAAGAGAGGAAAAATCTCCCAAACTTTCACAAAAAGCAACTTGGTCAAGCAGTGGTCATGACTCAGCCAGATGGCTGACACTGACAGAAGTACCAAGAGGTGCTGTGCAGGTTTCCAAGGTAATTCCTGAGGAGGCTTAACAGACCTTGATAGAGAACAAGAGATTGACTGTAATCAATAC
>RJWM01020227.1:0-37425 GCA_004363535.1 Dasyprocta punctata
AATAATAATAATAATAAAAAAGAAATGAAAAATAGAAACTTTGAGACAAAGTCTTGCTAAGTGGTCCAGACTGGCCTTAAACTTTTGTACCTCATTCCTCAGCCTTCTAAGTAACTGAGATTATAGTTGCTCACCAGCATGCTCAACTACTGCTTAATTCTTTATCTACAATTTTTTTCATAAATGTGTGAAATAGAAGTCTAGTTTTAATTTTTCCTCCCAGTCGATCAAATAACATGAGCCTATTTTCTAGATTTGTTAAATCTATAAAACATAATTGATTGGAATGTTGTGTCTCTTGATTTTGTGACAAATGACCTAATGGTGGACACATAATTATTTTCTGTCCTGTTCCCTCATCCCATCCCTAGCATCTCATCTTGAGAATCTTTAGATCTCGGAATAAGTGCCAGTAGCAGCTCTTCTGCAGGAGGATGCTGCTTAGGGTCTTAATAATAGCTAATTAGATGCTTTTCTTCTGAATCTTTATGTTTTCATTTTTTTGTTAAAGATGGAGTCTTGTTACTGGTATATTATTCATGCTAGCCTTGAACTCCTGAATTTAAGCAGTCCTCCTGCCTTAGCCTCCTGAGCATCTGGGTCTATAGGCTCACATCACTATTGTACAGACCATGCACTTTAATCAGTGCACTGTTCATTGCATGTGGCTCAGCATGTATTGGTACTCAAATACTTACTGTTGAG
The DNA here is from genome assembly GCA_004363535.1 of Dasyprocta punctata. NCBI lineage: Eukaryota > Metazoa > Chordata > Mammalia > Rodentia > Dasyproctidae > Dasyprocta > Dasyprocta punctata. Next base: position 706 of record RJWM01020227.1, read on the forward strand.
GTAATGAGCTTGTAGTCTACACTTGGGATCTATTTTCAGGTTCTCTTTAAGCTCTGACTTAATATAAAATTCTTCTAGGAGAAATAAAACAGCTCTGGTGCCAAAAGGGAAGTCTTGTTGGTAGGCTGATGGTAGACTGACACTTTCATCCTGAACAACCTCCTACCCATTAAGCTTCTCTCCTTTTGATCCTCCTTCTTGAGATTTTCTCCTTAGGAAGTTTTGTTTTTTAATAATAGTATATTACTTTTTAAAATTTTATTAAGAAAAAAATAAAATTTTATTAAGGAAATGTTCAAACATGCTCAAATAGAGGGACTAATATCGTGAACAGTTACCAACACATTGTCAATCTTTTTCATAACTTCTCCCACATTTTAAATTTTTGCTATAGTATTTACAAACAAATCCCAGGTATCCCCTTCCCCCACATACCTAAACATGCTGCAGTGTTTTTCTTTTTCCCTCTTTTTTTAATGGTGTGTTTTAGATAAACATCATGATAGCATTCATTATAGGGAATTTGTGCTTGTGTATAATAAATCTTCCTGCTTCTTTTTTTCCATTCCCTTATGTTCCACCCCTATCCCCTCCTTATTTACAAAAGCCGTGTTTCCAATTTTTCCTTCCATTTTCTTGCAGTGTTCATTGTTAACAAATATGAGTTTTTTTTGAGCCAGGCACATACTTGTAATCCCAGTTATTTGAGAGGCTGAGGCAGAAAGATCAAAAATTTGAGGCCAGCCTGGGCAACCCTGTCTCAAAATATAAAAAGGGATGGAGTTATAGCTCAATGGCAGAGTGTCTCTGGGTTGAATCCCTAGTACTGGGAGTGGGGCAGCCAAAGAAGACAAGATGAACACAAACAAAACAAAGAAGGAGAAGGGGTGGGAGGGGGTTAAGGAGGAGGAAGAATTTAAAAAAAGTATATCATCACAGTACCATTTTTACTAGTAGTAAAATTTCAGTCCATATTCAGATTTTCTGATCATCTCAAAAATGTGTTTGGATTTGGTTTGTTTGAATTGGGAACTAAAATGAGATTCACACATTGGCATTTAGTTATGTCTTTTTTTTTTTTTTTTTTGATGACCGTGGAATATTGTTTTCTTTATTTAATGTTTATTTTTTTCTCTGTTGTTTGATTTTCCTATAAATTGGCAATTGTCTTTAGAGGTTTGATTTGATTTAGATTCAGTTTGGAGGGCCTAGAAAACTTCTCAGGTGATGCTGTGCACTTTCTTATGCATCACATTTTTAGTCACACGAAGTTGATTGGTAGAGCCAGACTATTTGAGAACTGACAGACATATCTCATCTCACCCTGCTAAACAACTCTTGCGTTGTTTTCTGAACTCATAGATCACATTGGAGTTTTTGTTACTTGTTTCCTAAGTAGCTTGAGGTAGTAATGGTTCTGAAGTTTTAACTAGAGGTGGAACAGAAACCCTCACTTGGCGCTAACTTGTCTCATGCCTGGCAGGTCCGTGCGAGAGAGAGAGAATCATAATCGCAAAAGTGCCAGTTCCTGTGATGTCTCATCCAGCCCTTCCCTGCCAAACCGTTTGCTGCCCACTGAAGAAGTGAGGAGCCAGGCTTCTGATGACAGCTCCCTGGGCAAAAGTGCTAATATCCTGATGATCCCACACCCCCACTTGCACCAGTATGAAGTCAGCAGCTCCTTGGGCTACACCAGTACTCGAGGTCAGTGCCAAGGCACAGGCAGATCTGGGCAAAGCTAAGGGCAACTCTTTTTTCTGTAAGTAGGAATAGGAGTGGCAGGAAATGGTCAGGATGGGGCATGGATTCCAAATTTTAATTATTCCCATGGCAGTGAAAGTGACACAAATCATATTAGATGTTAGGTATGTGTGTATTATACTATTTTTGCCTATACCCTTTTTTACCCTATCATCATAATTGTATAATTTTTTTATATGTTAGTATAGAGCTTTTTGTAGGCCTAGGATAAAGGAGTTTGCTTATTTCCTTAACATTTCCATTTGTGTCATACTTAAAATAGTCTGTGTTGTATACAGTCATCTGTCCATATTTATGGTTTCTGCATCCATAGATTCAACCAGCTGTGGCATGAAAATATTCAGTGAAAAAGGTTGGGTCTGTACTGTACATATACAGACTTCTTTCTTGTCAGTCTCTAAACCATTTAGTATAACAATTATTTACATAGTATTGGGTATTATAAATAATCTAGAGGTGAGTTAAAGTATATGTGTGGTCTACATACAAGTACTATAGCATTCAACATAAAGGAATTTGGTATTCACAGGGATTCCTGGAACCAGTCTTCCATAGATACCAAGGAATGGTCATATTCTATTTTATTCTCAGTTAACTTGTTTTCAGTCTACTCTGACATGCACTAAGGTACAATAGTATATACAGGGAGGTCTCGTGTGCCCTTTACTCATTTTCCTCAGTGATAGTATCTTGTATAACTATAGTACAATATCAAAACAAGAAATTAACATTGGTACAATCTACAGAGTTTATTCAGTTTTACATGTACTCATCTTTATATTTCAGTGTAATTTTATCTCATAAAGATTCATGTAGCCACCACTACAATTAAGATACAGAACAACTGCATCATGTTCCAGGCTCCCTTATGCTTCCCTTGTGTAGCCACACCCTCCTACTAATCATTCTCCACAATTTAATTACTTAATGTTATACAGATGCACCAGGCAGAATGGTCCATGACTATAATCCAGCACTTGGGGAGGCTGAGAGCAGGAGCATAATAATTTTAAGCCAATTTGAGTAATTTAGCAAGACTGTGTCTCAAAATAAAAAATTAAGAGGGTGGGGGATGATGGGATATAGATCTGTGCAGAGGCTCTGAATTCAGTTCCCAGCCACACATGTATATACACACACACAACACACACAACACACACACACACACACACACAGAGAATGTTATATAAATGTGAAGTTATCTATCTGTCTATAATGGGAAGTGACCAGACTGCCTGCCTCTGTGTGTGTGTGTGTGTGTGTGTGTGTGTGTCTATTGACCTATTTTTCCTACTTCAAAGCATGAAAAGGAGATTTCAAGAGCCAGGAAAGATATTTAATTATGTAACTCATATAGTTTATCTAACCTATCTCACATCAATTTAAATTTTATGTCCAAAGGAATTTTAATACATTTGAAAATTTCTATGTGAACTTTGTCCCACTTTTGAAAATGTGTTTTGTGTAACAGTTACTCTCATTTTGCTGAAAATATTCCTAGAAAGATCCGTAACAAAGGGTCAATTAAATGTTAAAAACCTTAGTTAATCTAAAAGTCAAATCTCGGAGGACATCAGGTTGCTGCTTATTCCAAATAGCTTTGAAACAGTTCTATTTTTGTTTTTTAAAATTATTTGAATAGGCTGAGAGTTTGGCTCAGTAACTTAAGCACCTGTCTGGCAGGCACGAGGTTGTGAGTTCAAGCCCCAGTGCTACATTTAAAAAAATATATATATATTTGAATCGTAGAATTAATTTCAATGTTCTTTAGTTATATTTAAGAGCTTATTGGAAAATCCAAAAATAATTCACTGGGATACTGTGTGGCACAATTTATGAGCTCTTAATTTTCTATTTCTCTGTTATATTTAAATTACATACTTTTTGTTAATTGGGTTTTCTTCTTTTTGGAGGGTAGGTACTGGGGATTGAACTCAGGGACACTGAACTGTATCCTCAGCCATTATTATTATCATTATCATTATCATTACTATTTTTTTTTTTTTGGCCTTTTTGAGTCAGAGTTTTGCTATGCAGTTGAGGCTGATGTTGAACTCACTTTGTAGCCTTGAACTTGCCTGCCGTAGCCTCCCAAGTGCTGGGATTACAGGCATGCGCCACCACACCTGGAATCATTATTATTATTATTATTATTATTATTATTATTATTATTTAGACAGGTCTCCCTAATTCTTTTTTACTTGGTAAGTCAGAGCATCGCTTCATTAATTTACTGTCAAAGAACTGTCATGGATTTTTGCATGTTTTTTTTCTTGCAAATCAGGTTGAAATATGACATGCAAGATTCTTTGCTAGCCATTGTGTAGATAATGGTGAATAAAACACATTATTTGGCCAGGCATGGTGGCACAACCCTGTAATCTCAAGCACTTGGGAGACTGAGACAGGAGGATGACTGCCAGTTTGAGGCTAGCTGGTTACATGGAGAGTTCAAGACTAGACCCTGTTTCAAAAAATGAAACAAACAAACAAACCACAAAAATGCAGAATCTTTGATACCACTTTCTAATCTGGGTGGTTACTTTTTAACATTGGATGCAGAGAAGTATCGGTTATAGATTTCAGCTCTTTGATTCATTCAAGTTGTATAGGATTCTGCCTCTGTCACCATAATAGCCTATTGAATAGGACAGGTTGAGCCTAAATATTATAACATCTTCCTTTTCTGGTTGAGGCTGGATGTATTCCACTTATTTATTCTTTTTCCCCCCAAGACTTTGTTTGTTTAGTTTAGAGAGTTGTGCTGTATAGTACAGGCTGGCATTGAACTTATGATCCTCCTGCCTCAGCTTCCTAAGTACTGGGATTACAAACATGAGCCATCATATCTACCTTCCTGAAGAATATAATTTTTTTGTTTAATATAACAGCATTTGATTGTTTACACATATCACAGTATACTGAAGCAATGGGAAAAGATATTGATCCTCTCAGACACTCAGGGTTCAAGGTTCTTTTTATCCCAGGATGCCATAGTCTTCAACATTGGTCTCCAAGTTGCCATGGAAGAAGAAAAGATAATGGAGATCACTGTGGGCATATTTGCAGTTTGGATCTGGAATTGTGGCGTTTCCCTTCCACTCATGTTCCATTGACTAATTTATTTGGCTTCAGTGCAAAGGTGCACAGAATTCTAGTCTCATTGTGTCCAAAGGAAAAATCATTTGGGTTTAGTGAAAGTAAATGAATATGTTTTGTTTCATTATAGATTAACATTTATTCCCTTCTTTCATTCTTTGGTGTTTACTGTGTACAAGATTCTTATTAGTCTTGGCCTGTCAGTCTGCCTAGTTCTGGTTTCATTGTAGCTTTTGTGTTTTGTCTTTGTTTCTCAACACTGTGACTATTGGCAGATGTTCTGGAGAATATGATGGAGCCACCCCAACGAGACTCCAGTGCACCAGGGAGGTTTCATATAGGCAGTGCGGAGTCCATGCTGCATGTTCGACCTGGTGGATACACGCCTCAGCGTGCACTGATTAACCCCTTTGCCCCCTCACGAATGCCCATGAAGCTGACATCTAACAGACGGCGATGGATGCACACTTTTCCTGTGGGTAAGTTGGATGCCAGGAAAGAGCCTTGGACTATGCACTATTCAACCCTGGTCCTCAGCACTAATCAACTGTGTGTCCTTCCTTGGTTGAGTGCTTCTATCTCTCTGAGCTTTTGTGGTTCCACCAGTGTAGTCATGCCCATTTTACTTATTTTGATGGTTCTCATGAGAATTCTTGAAGACATTCTTGAGCATAGGCTTTGTAACTGATGAGCTATATTAATTTAAGAGCTTTTTTTTTTTACCTGAAAGGGACCATCCCTTATTACCTGCCTTCTTTCCTAGATTTAATGTCTTTCATTCTCATTCATTTCTGTTTATTTGTTTTGTTTGTTTGTTTGTTTTTTGAGACAGGGTCTTGCTATTTGTTCAAATTGGCCTTGAACTCACTGTGTAACCCGGACTGGTGTGAGACTCATGGTGATCCTCTTGCCTCAGCGTCTCAAGTGCTAGGATTATAGGCATGCCCATCATGCCTTGCTTTCATTTATTTCTTTCTCTTTCTCTAGATATTGAGGTTACTGTTTTGGTTATAGTTATGTTACTTTATCTTCTATCAGAGTCTATGATGACTAAAGAAAAATATTTTTATTTTTTATTTTTTTGTTGGTACCAGGGATCAAACTCACAACCTCACACCTGCCAAGCAGGCGCTTAAGCCACTGAGCCAAACTCCCGGCCCTATTTTTTTCAAGGCAGGATCACACTATGTAGTTTAGACTGGCCTTACTCGCACTGTAGCCCAAGCCAGCCTCAAACTTGCAATGCTCCACCTACCTCAGCCTCCCGAGTGCTGGAATTAAAGGCGTGTGCCACCATGCCTGGCCTCGAAAGATATTTTTAGTTCACCATGTTTTCTAAGTCATCCTCTTTGATCTGTAATGTCCTCAGGAAGATGACAATAAGGTTTTTATAAAACTGTAGTTACAATTAAACTTTAGCTTAATGGGCTCCTACTAGGCTGGATAGGAACAGATGCATTAAACTTCAGGGTCTGTTTTTTGTTGCTTTGTTTTAATGGAAACTATCCTGCTGAATGCTTGGAAATGTTTATTTTCTTTTGTGCTTGCTTTTACTGTGTCAAAGTTAAATAAGTGAGAAATTAATCTGGTTCATTTGACTGTAATTGGGAGTTATTCTCAAACGGTGTCAACCCCCTTATTTTTGCTGTAATCATACCATTTGTGTTTTTGTGGGTGTCTTCCTTTCCATTATTATTCCTACTGGTTTCCTTCAAGATCTCTTTGGAGAACTATTGATGTTTCTTTCATGACCTTCAGCTCCTCTTACTTACGTACTTTTCTTCTTCCCACTCTTCATGCATACGTTACTATAATAATAGTCTCCAAACACAGTTGAGATAGTTTCATCCTCTGTGGATCTACCCCTCTGTTGCTAAGACCCTCCTTCCCATTTTCTAGTCACCTCATCCCCATCTTATAGACTCCTTTCTTCTTAAACTAATTGAGTGGTTTTCTGTACATGTTTGTTTTTTGGTTTATTTGTTTGTTACTGGTTTTTTGATATAGGGTCTCACTATGTAGTCTAGGCTGGCTTCTAAACTCATGGTGATCTTCCTGCCTCAGTCTCCCAATTGCTGGGATTGCATGCCTGGCTTGCATATTTCTTGCCTCTTTCTCATTTGGAATTTCACAAATATAATTTCTTTTACCCACATGCCCTGTCCTTCAACCCATGAACATTATGTAACACTTAGCTCTAAAATTTCTTTCCAGGAGGTTTGCTTCAGTAGACTTGACTAATTCTGATCTCGCCTACTCTTTTTTTGCACTTAAGCATCTCCTACTTCTTAGAGGCACACTGGTTATTTTCTTAAGTAGTAATAGAATCATCTGTTTTGTTAGTATTTCCTTCTCATTTAGTTTGTATTAGTCTGCCTATACTTTTATGTTTCTCTGTGATATCTCTTGGCATGCATGAGGCAGAGCCTCCTAAAATACTCTTAAAAGGCTGGATAGGATGATAAACATGATGTCCCTGGTAGGATAGGTCCTGTTTGGAGGAGGAGAGGACTCCTCTCTGAGGGCCAGAGTGTCCCTTGTATATATGTTCTTTGGTGGTGTGCTATTTGTTGAATCTTTCCAACACTTGTTTCCCAGCAGCAGAAAAGAAGGAAAATTACAGTTACGTGCACAGCACTAGCTGTCAGGTGAGAATGTTTCTCAGTGGTTCTTTGTCTGGGTAGGACCATCCGGAGAGGCAATCCAGATCCATCATCAGACCCGACAAAATATGGCGGAGCTTCAGGGCAGCGGGCAGAGGGACCCAACTCATTCCTCTGCAGAACTGTTGGAGTTAGCGTATCATGAAGCAGCTGGAAGGTGAGGATGTGCTCAGGGCTCCGGAAGGTAACTGTCTCTGGTAACCAAGACAATGTTGAGAACAGATTGATGACAAAATGTCATGTTTATAAGACTTGAACAGACATTAAGGCTTTGTCAGCCAGTATCATTCCCTTCCCTGGGCAAACTGCAAAGCATAATAGCCTGACATTTGTGCCTGTGGTAGTGCTTAGGCCCTGCTTTAGGTTTATGTTTTTGTTTTGTTTTGTTTTGTTTTCTCCTTTGTAGTGGCTGGGAGCAAACCAAGAGCCTTATACGTACTAGGGAAACACTTCCACGGAGGTATATCCTTAGCCCTTTAAGTTTGTTTTAAGGTTATACTTTGTAAGCTTCAAAAGCGTAGGTTTTTTCCAAACCTCAGCCAGGGATGAAAATGAGAGAGAAAGGACATTGAGTTTGGGTACTAAGACAGGTGACCTATGGTGTTGATTTGGGTAGCCTCCCCATGACTTTTTTTTTTTTTTTTTTTTTTTTGGGTTTTTTGAGACAGGGTCTCACTGTGTAGTCCAGGCTGGCCTTGAACTCCCAGCAGTTCTGCTTTAGCCACCTGAGTGCTGGGATTGTAGGCATGTGCTGCCATGCTCACTATATCCTTTAGAACAAGTTAATGCTAAATGCAACGGAAGTCAAAGCCTGTGCTTATGGAAACAATTGTTTTTGACCCAAACATCTGAATATGTTACATGGTATCTAAAGAGGGTCAGCACAGAACCAGGTATAGTGGTACACACCTGTAACCCCACACTCTGGAAGGCTGAGGCAGGAGGACTGCAAGTTTGAAGCCAGCTGGGCAATTTAAGTGATTTAGTGAGACTATACCCCAAGATATAAAAAGAGTTGGGGTATAGCTCAGTGCAAAGGCCCTGGTTCAATCCCCAGTACTTTAGCAGGTGGTGGGGTGGGGGTGGGAGTGGGGGAAGAGAGTCAGTAAAGGAAAAAAGTGAGAAAGTGAGTTAAGACTTGACAGATACAAACCTGGTTTATTCCCAGCCTCACCATTCTTGCATTGCTTTAGGAAATATTAGGCAAAGAGAAAACTTTGATCCCTCTTGTCAAAGTAACCTTGTCATCCTGTGGGATGGGGTAAGGGCTTTGGGCAAGGAATGGCCCTCTTTACCAGTTTAACCCTGGTAGATCTATTCAGATACCTCACCTCCATCCATGTTAGTAAAGGGAAGTTATCAGTTAGGAAAAGCAGGTGGTCCAGCATGTCACCAAGAGAACATTTAGGTGCCAAGGTAGGAGGCCAGAGTTGGCAAACAGAGGAAGCAGTACTACCTGATGACTTGAGATATGGATCCCAAGGGTTACCAGTCTGTGTGGCTGAATATTCAGATCTGTTTTTCATAAGACCCCTTTTCCCTCCTCAAGCCGGTAAAAGCTAAGCAGGAAAAAGAGTTGATGATCTGCATTAAGCCAGGTGGCTGGCCTCTGTTCTCTGCAGGCACAGTACTTCTCGCCAGCCTGGTGACGGCATGTCCTTCTTGAACTTCAGTGGAACAGAAGAGCTTTCTGCCAGCCTGCTTAGCAACAGTGGCTCAGGTAATTCATCTGAGAGGTAATAGAACTGGGACACTTAGCGCAAGCTCTCATCTAGAAGGCCAGAAAAGCAGGGTCATGTCTTTTTCAGGACCATTTCAGCCACGATTTTGGGTGACCTATTTAGAAGCAGTGCTGTATAATGCATGGAATTATAGATTGGCTGCACATTACATTTTTAGCTGAGAACACGTTGGTGAAGCCACATTTATCATTGTTCTGTCAGGGAGTCATGATTGAGGGCTGCTGGGTATTTTGGCTAATAGAGACAGAACTGGAGTCGTCTCTGTTCCAGCAGAGAGGTACTTTCAGTTGTTGGGGTCAGGGAGTAAACCCACCCTCACCTAAACAGTCAGGATACCCAAAAGGGAATAATGTGGCTCCAGTTAAAAGATCAAAAAAGAGAAGTTAGAAAAAAAAAAAAAAGAAGTAAGAAGTGAGCATGCATCTCAGGCTTGAAAAATTGAATTTAGTTGGATAGAGTTAGAAGGCAAAGATTCCAAGTACAGGTGGTAGGTGGGTAGAATTTGAAATGAACTTGGTTTTATTCTTTCTGGGAGCACTTTTATATCTATTATCTGATCATCCCAAAAGAACCTACGTTACTAAATGTATTTTATAATCAAGCAACTTAATGCCCAGAGATACAGAGTTATTAAACTAATCTCTCACAGCAGTAGCCAGGTATCCTGACTCAGATTGCTGTCTTCATTTGACCACTGTATTGCATATTCTTCAGGGTATGAGGGAACATGAGTTTGCATAGGTAGAGGCAGTTTATGTAGTATCTCAGAGAACAGGTATGTGGTGTGATTAAAAAAAATATATTGAATATTCAAATTTTAAAAATATCACATAAAAATATGACATTCATTTCCCCTTGAAATACTTTCCCTCACTTCAGTGATACTCATCCCATCATTCTTGCTGCTTGAAGCAGTTGTGGAAGTTGTCTTTCATGTCTTTAGTTGCTTTGTTGTGGCTGCTTTGATGTCCTAAGTCAATTCAAATATTTACCTTTCATGGTCATTTTGACTTTTGGGAAGGAACAAAAGCTGCATGGTGTCAGATCCTATGAATAAGGTAGATGAGGGCACATTGTAATGTTTTTGCACCATACCTTACCATTAGGTGGCACTCAGAAGTGCCATTCACTGTATTTTTTTTTTTTTTTATCATACCTTACGAGTAAATGAAAGAGGACTTCTAGAACTGCTTCAGAAAGTGGCAAGAGTGGTGGGACAAATGTGTTTGAGGCAAGGGGGTGTAGTTTGAGAGGGAATAATGGCAAGATGTCTTTTACTGTAGTCAGTCTTTAAAAATCTAAATAGCATATTTTGATCAGCCCTTGTTATACAAAGTAAGTATGGAAACATCAATATGGAAAAAGAAAAAAATGGGGCTGCTACTTCATTTCTTAATGTTCTGTAAGGTAATTTACGTTTCTGAAACTTGGGTTAAGGAAGGTGTAGTGCAAGTGAGGTTGTATAAAATTGGTTAATAATATTTTCTTTAATTCATTGCTCGATACTTCCAGTAATAATCCTGGAGGCCTGTGGGTAAGGGCTGGGGATTGGGGAGGCAGTAAGAGAATCCCAAAATGATTATAATCTTGTTAATTCATTCTTTTAAATGAGACAACAAATGAATAAATGTTTGGGGGTGAGAAGACATTTTATGTCCCTGTGTTCAGGGTGCTGAAATGTTATCTGGTTGCCAGACCCTTTCAAATGCCTTCAGAAGAAAAGCAAAACAAAACAAAACAAAACAAATACCATGAGACAAAAAACACATAAAGTGCTCTCAGAATGATACAAATGCATGTTTCTGTTGTAAAACTAAGGAAGCTTTTTTTTTAAAAAGCAAGAAAAAAGAAAAGAGGAAAGAAACTAACTCAGGGATTGAACTTGCTAGGCTGTTTGGAATGGAATTACATGAGCAGGGCCACTCTAGGTTTCCTGGAGTATACCTTGAGCTAGTTTCACTGTTGACCTTAAGCAGGGGGAGTTACAGATTCAGATGGTAGCAGAACCAGGATCTACCCAGTCTGGTGGGCTAGAGTAGCTCAGGAGGACCAGATAATTCCCCAGGTGTGTCTTTTGGAATTTAAAAATCTACTCTGGGGAAAGAGTGAGCTTTCGGTCCTCATTTGGATGATTATAGATCCTCAGATGGAACTGTCATGGAGTCCTCTCAGCTAAGGGTTTCCTGGCACATACACATTGGAAAAGTGTTTATTACAACCTGGATCTCTGCTTCAGTCTTATCCCTTTTGTACTCCTAAGCCATGGATCTGCCTTCCTGATGGACCTTTCCAGTTGGTTGATTCTAAATATCTCATCTTTAATGTGTGATAGCAGAACTCATGTCTCACCATACTGCACCTACTCTTCTTCCTCTGTTCCTGCTTTCTTCTGATGTCTCCTTATCTCCATTTTCACTGCTTTTGTTCAGGACCTGGTCATTCTGTCAGTATAATTTCAGCAGTAACCTTCAAAAGATATTCCTGCTCTGTTCTTGTGTCTTCTGATTTATCTGCCATATGCTCACCAATGAGATATTTCCAAGTGTAAATTTGATCAGCTCCTGCTTTCTGTATATAAATCCTTCCATGTTTTTTTTTTTTTTTTTTTTTTTTTTTTTTTTTTTTTTTTTTTTTTTTTTTTTTTTTTTTTTTTTTTTGTTGTTGTTGTTTATTTTGAGACAAGGTCTTGCTGTGTAGTGCAGGCTGACCTCAGACTCACGGTGATCCACCTCAGCCTCCCGAGTGCTGGGATTACAGGCATGGTCACTAAGCCTGGTGTTCTCCAGTGGTTCTTCGAGGGTTACAGTACTACCTATCAAGTGCCTCCTTACTCCCTTTGTATCTTCATTTGCCTCCATTCCAAATGGTATTATATATGGAAAAAAAGTAGCCTTTAGAATCTTAGGACATCAGGTCAAACTCTACTTCTAATGGGTGCTGAGGCCCTGGGGCCAGGTACTTGACCTGTGTATCTAGGTTTCCTTCTTGTGAGGAGGATACTTGTGAATATTGTAGTGTGACAACCCATATAAATGTTTTGGGTAGTATCAGGGACTCATGGTGGTGGCTCAACAAATGAGAGATATTAGTGGTGCATGCCTGTAATCTCAGCTCTTAGGAAACTGAGCCAAGAGGACTGCTGAGAGTTTAAGGTCAACCTGGGTACATAGTGAGTTCAAGGTCAGCCCGAACTACATAGCAAGATCCTGTCTCAAAACAAAACCCAACAAAATAAAACAAACCAAGTAGGAGCTATTATGGTCATTATATGAGTATGTTTTACCTTCTAGCCATTGCTATAACTTCTCAGAAGAACTATGTCCTTGTATTCTTTTGCCTAGTCTAATACCTCTGCGTAGGAGTACTTTCCCTCTGTCTTCAACCCCTGATTCTGTCTAGAAAATATCATCTATTTAGTCTTTATGGCTGAGCTCTAACAATACCTTCTCTTTGAAGCCATCTTTGGTGATCCCTCTTCTCCTCTTGCCCTCCCAGGAGATGTTAGGCATGTTTACGCACAACCCTATATGCATAACCCCATAGTATAAGTTGGTACATCATGATCCCACTGTTTGTTTCCATGTCTGTCTCCTCATGTATTCATTAGCTCTTTATTGCTGGGACAAAATACCTGACAAATACAACTTAAAGGAGGAAAGATTAATTTTGGCTCATAGCTTCAGCGGTTTCAATCTGTTGTTTACTGGTTCCGTTGCTGTGAGCCTGAGGTGAGGCAGAACGTTATGACAAAAGGTCCTGGTAGAGCAGATCCGCCTCTGCCTGCTGGCCCCCACCACCGGGAGGCTTCTTCCTGTGGGCAGCCAGCGTGGCTAGAGAGAACCAGCAGATCCGACTCCACTTGCTGTCCCCCACCACCAGGAGGCTTCTTCCTGTGGGCAGCCAGCGTGGGCAGGGAGAACCAGTGGATCCACCTCTGTCTGCTGGCTGCTGACAATAAAAGGCTTGCTTCCTGTGGGCAGCCAGTGGAAACAGAGACATGCAGCCAGGTAAGCCCCATGCACCCCACCTGCAGGCCACCATTGGAGGCCCTTGCTTCATTAGGGCAGCTATCACCCACTGGGAGAATCAGATAAACACACCCCTGTGTGCCAGCCATCATCACGGGAGTCCCAGTGTAGACTCGTAGGCTGAGAGAAGCAGCCCCAGTGCCACGCACCCCTGGCCACTGGGGAAGCTCCAATGTAGCTGCACAGGTCTGGAGAAGCCTGCTCCATGCCTTGCTACCTCCCTGTAAACCCAGAGGAACACAGGTTCCTGTCCCATTCCCCTACACCGTGGAGGGGCAACCAATGTGGGGAGTGCCTGGGATCCCACAAGCAGCTTTTTGGGAGGAACCTGGGAGAATGTCAAGACAAATGAGCAAAAGGCAATCTTAGACCTGCAGCTCACACAGAGCAAATCTGGGAGATGCAGTTATGGAAGAAAACAGAAGTCACACAGCTGAAACCTCTGGGAGGATAACAACTGAAGTGAAGAAACAACTTCATGAGACTGTAAAAGTAATCAAATCAGAAATAATGTCTCAGGTGAAAGAGGAAATGAAAAGCATAATGAAAGAATTGCTCAGCATATCTAAAGAAGGCATAGATAAAAGAGAGGAGCATAGGAAAATGATGGAAACCTTGAATGAATAATATGGAAAGGAATTACAATGCATGAAACAGATTCAAAGAGATATCCAGGAAATTAAAAAGTCGATTGAAAGCTGGCAAAACTGCTTGAAAGAGACTGAAGATAGACTTTCAGACCTTGAAGACAGTATTGCAGCTAGCAATCATGAAAAGAAAAATCTTTTAAAAATAACAAGGAACCAGGAAATAACAATTCAACAGCTGCAAGATGATGCAAAGAGAAATAATTTAAGAGTCCTAGGTATCAGTGAAGAAGCAGGGGTCAACACAAATGAAATAAAAAGGCTATTCACAGAAGTAATAGCAGAAAACTTCACATGGGAAAAGGATCTGGCATACAGATTAAGTGAGGCACATAGAACTCCAACTAGCCTTAACCAAAGTAAATCTACACCCAGACATATAGTAATCAAGATCCCAGAAATTCAGCACAAGAATAGAATATTAAAAGCTGTTAGAGAACCAGCTGGGTGTGGTGGCACACGCCTTTAATCCTAGCACTCTGGAGGCTGAGGTTGGAGGAGCGTTGTGAGTTTGAGCTGGCTTGGGGGCTTGGGCTACAACGTGAGCCCAAGGCTGGCCTGAGCTACATAGTGCAACTCTGCTTCAAAAAAACAGTAGGAAAGCCAGGCAAGGTGGCGCACGCCTTTAATCCCAGCACTCGGGAGGCTGAGGTAGGAGGAGCGTTGTGAGTTCGAGGCCGGCCTGGGCTACACAGTGCGACCCTGCCTCAAAAAAACCAGGGCTGGAAGTTTGGCTCAGTGGCTTAAGCACCTGCCCTGGCAGGCGTGAGGTTGTGAGTTCAATCCCCAGTACCGCAAAAAAACAAACAAAAAAAAAACCAGTAGGGCTGGGGGTTTGGCTGAATGGTTTAAGTGCCTGTCTGGCAGGCACGAAGTTGTGAGTTCGATCCCCTGTGTCGCAAAAAAACAAAAAACTGTTAAAGAAACAGGTCACCTATAAAGGAAAACCAATCAGAATCACAGCAGACTTGTCAACACAGACAATCAAGTCAAGAAGAGTTTTGAGTGAAGTGTTTCAAATCTTGAAAGAAAACAACTTCCAACCCAGATTGATGTACCCTGCAAAACTGTCTTTCAGAATTGATGGAAAAATAAGATACTTTCATGATAAAGAACAACTGAAGGAATCTATGACCACCAAACTAACCCTACAGAGAGTGTTGAAGGATATTCTAGAGAGAGATAAAGATGACCATGGTTCCAGGAACAGCAGCAGAGGAGGATTGCCAAACAGGACAGGCAATTGAATGAAGGAGAAAAATAGAGGGCCAACAGTAGGAGGATAGCATGGCAGAGATGAACCAATGTATGCTGGTTGTAACCATTAATGTAGATGGCCTCAATTCAGCAATAAAAAGAAACACAGGGAGAATGGATCAAGAAACAGCATCCATCAATATACTGTATACAAGAAACACATTTAACTTGAAAGAAAATTCATAGACTGAAAATCAAAGGGGAGAAAACAATTGTTCCACCTGATAGGAGACCAGAAAAAAGCAAGGGTAACTTGACCGTCAGCCACAGAATGGATAAGAAAGATATGGTATTTTCATACAATGGAAAGCTACCCAGCTATAAAGTAGGATAATTTTGAGGCTCTTGTAGATAAATGATTGCAACTAGAGGTCATGTTCATGGGTGAAACAGTTTGAACTCATACAGTTGAACACTAGCATTAAAAAACAGAAGGAGTTAGTGGTATCCAAAAACAACAGATATTATAAAAGTGATAGGGGAGGAAACACCTAGGAGGAGAAGGTGGTCCCCAATGTTAATTTCTTATTGTCTTGTCTTGAACTCTTGTAATGTTTTTACAATTTGGTTAGGTTTGGTTCTGTCTTGTTTTGTTAGATTTTACTGTATCTGATGCTATAGGCAGCTATTTTGAACATAATGGGATGTATTATGGTAATCATGGTTGGTTTCCTATTACCTCGTTTTGAAGTCCAATAATGCTTTCATTCTTTTGTGTAATTGATTTTATTTTGTTTTGTTTGGTTTTATTACATGTGATGTTATGAGCAGCTATTTGGAGGAAAACAAGACATTATAGTAACCATTATTCATTTCCTGTTATCTTTTTTTTTTTTTTTTTTTTGTACTGGGGATCGAACTCATGACCTCACACTTGCCAGGCAGATGCTTATGCTGCTGAGGTAAATCCCCAGCCCTGCTATCTGGTTTTGAAGTCCTGCAATGCTTTCATTCTTTTGTTTTGATTGGTTTTAGTCTGTTTTGTATTATTTGATTTCATTGTGTGTGAGGATATGGACAGCTATTTTAAAGAGAACAAGAGACATGGTAACCACTGGTGATTTCCTGTTCTCTTGTTTTGAAGTCTCATAATGCTTTCATTCTTTTTTTTTTTTGATTGGTTTTATATTATTTTGCTTTGTATGATTGTATTGTGTGTGACGGTATGAACAACTATTTTGAAGAAAACAAGAGACATTATGGTAGCCACTGTTGATTTCCTGTTGTCTTGTTGTGAAGTCCTGTGTTGTTCTCATTTTCTTTGTTCTGTTCGTTTTGTTTTGTTTTATTCTCTTTAAAGTAAAAAAAAAAATTAAAAAGCAAAACAAAACAAAAGGTCCTGGTAGAGCATAACTGCTTACCTCATGGCAGCCAGGAAGCAGAGTAAGGGGAAAAGCCAGAGAGGAAAAGGCCAGGGACCAGACATAGTTCGCAGGGTCATGACACAGTGATCCACACCCCTCAGTTAGACCCTGCCTCCTCAGTCTCACCTCCCAGTAATGTCATAAAATTATATTCTCATGAGTGGATTAATCTACTGATGAAGTTAGAGCCACTCATCTCTGGGAACAACCATGGATACACCCAGAAGTTTGTTCTCCTAGTTTCCAAAACATTTTTTCAGTCTGATGAAGTTGACAGTGAAGATAAACCATCACAGCCCATTAGACTGAAAGATCTTATCTTCTCTACATAGTGTTTAGCATATTTATTAACTAATAAATGTGTATTTTTTTTTTTTTTTTTGTCAGTACTGGGGATCAAACTCACAATCTCATGCCTGCCAGGTAGGTGCTTAAGCCACTGAGCCAAACTTCCGGCCCTATAAATTTATATTTCTAAGACCATCTATGAGAAGCATTTCAATGACCTATAAACTTATTGTTTAATTGGCATTTGAGTGTTCAGTTATATACATATGTTCTAGAGTTGTGGGCTCCTTGGCATGTTTCTTCAGTTGGGCTGTTACAGTTGAGTAGGGTCACCTTTGCATTTGACCAGTCCTCTTATAACATGTGGCATCTGTTTTCATAGAGGCTGTAGGTCATCTGGAGGTGGTCTGTAGCTAAATGGAAATTGAACTTCCATCTTTGACCCTCTTCTACCTGATCCATTATGTTAATGAGTCACAGAAAGAAATGAGATAAAATAATTCTAATTTTCATTACCATATTCAGTAACCAAATAGTGTCAGGTTTATCTTATGCTATTTCCACAGTCTTACCTTTACTAGTCCTAGTGTTACTGAGTTTTGGGGTACTGGAGTCTCCTTCTGGAGGTGGTGTCAAGGTTCTTTCTATCCTGAGCAAAGAATTGGTCAAGACAGGCACAAATAGTAGCAAAGTTTTATTAAAGATGGGAAAAGAAACCATCTCTGTAGTGCCAGTTTGGGCCAAGTAAACATAGGAAAAGAAGTATACTCTACAGCATGAGGACACAAGGTTCTCTCCATGGAAGAGAGAACACAGCAGTAGAGAGCTCATTGTGGACTGTCCTCGTTGTATCACCCACTCCTCAGGCTGATGTCAGGTCTAGGCCATCCTATCCAAAACCTGCTTGAGTTCTCCCAGGAAGTCCACATGCAGGGCTTTGGGACCTGTGCATGCATCCTAGGGTTTTATTTATTTATTTATTTGTGGTGCCAGGGATCGAACTTACAACCTTGTGCCTGCCAGGCAAGTGCTTAGGCCACTGAGCTAAATCCCCAGCTCTTAGTTTTGAAGTGGCTTTCTTTTCAAATTATCCTCAATCTTTGTGCAATATGATTTGCTTTCTTAAAATTCGCTCAACTGTTACCCCTTTCAGAAATGCTTATTGAACTCTAGGTACTATGCTAAGACTTGAGAAAAACATAAACCATGAAGACACCAGCTTTCCTGACCAGGGAGTGCTGGGTCATTGTTCCCTTGATATTCCCTTGGGATTCTATTGGAGGCAGTTTCTGTGTTGTGTAACAACACGAAAGGAAAGCCCACATGGGGAGTTGGACTGTGAATGGTTCCAGTGATACCAGGTGGCTTGAACATGTGACCTCTGCAAAGTTGGGATATGTTAGATGAATGGAATATGGTGCCATGAAAACATCCTGGGTCAGAGTTCTAGGGTTGAGCCTTCAGCCTTGCTAAACTTTTGGTTCCTGCCTTCTTTCCCTTCTTTCCTTCCTTTCTTTCGCATTTCCCTTCCTGCCCGCCTGTCTATCTGCCCGCCTGCCTATCTGCCCGCCTGCCTGCCTGCAGAGCTGAGGGTGGAGTCCAAGGCTTACCACATGCTGGGGAGGGGCTCTACCACTGAGCAACACTCACAGGGATCTTCAGTTTTTTTCTTTTCTTTTTTTTTTTTTTTGCGGCACCAGGGATTGAACTCACAACCTCGCGCCTGCCAGGGCAGGCACTTAAGGCACTGAGCCTAACTCCCGGCCCTGGATTTTTTTTTTTTGAGGCAGGGTCGCACTATGTAGCTCAGGCCGGCCTTGCGCTCGCGTTGTAGCCCAAGCCGGCCTCGAACTCACAACGCTCCGCCTACCTCAGCCTCCCGAGTGCTGGGATTAAAGGCGTGCGCCACCACGCCCGGCCGATCTTCAGGTTTTTAATCTATGTAATGGGCACAAAGATCCTCACCTACCTTCTAGCCCCACAGAATTGTTATAAGGATCAAAAGTAGGTTGGTTTCTTTTGGGAAAGATTGCTATACAGAATACTACTTTTGGAGTGAGGTAGAGTCTAAATATACAACTAGTTAACATTTTACTTATTTAAAAAATGAAGAAAAAGACCAGGAAAGATACAAGAAAGCCTCATCTGTGATACTACCTTTACCTCCTGAGAGCTTCATAGTTTGTACCATTTGCAGATACTCAACCATGACTCAGATTTTCTCTTGCGTTTGGGCATGATTCATATGAAATGTGAGTCATGGTTCACAGGAGGAGTATCTCTGTGAGTTTCCCTCTTGGCTCTCTAGAATTTCATTTTGAGCATTGTTTGGGTGAGGGTAGGCTTGTAGCTCTATCCTTCACTTATTTTACACTGACTGTCCAGTAGGAACAAGGCAGTTAGTGGGATTGAGCAGATTTATTGTCTGTCACTTTGCTTTTTGGTGCTGAGAATTGAAGCTAGGGCCTCACACAATACTATGCATATGTCTGTCACCGAGACACACACCTAGTTTTTTATCTTTCTGTTTCTTTAACTAGATACCAGTTTAGGAGACTTGTCAGTACCTTTCCATTCATTAAGAGTAGGTAATTTTGAAAAAGGAAGTAAATGGATGTTATGTTTTCTTATTGGGACTCACAGTCTTGGTGTTTTGTGTTGAGTATTTGGTGCAAGTGGCAAGTTTGCCCTACTAGCTAAAGTAGAAAGTAGATCATAGCGTGCTGAGGCATAGCCTCTGAGGTCATTCATCCAGGCCAGGTTAGATTTCTTTGTAAGGTCCAGCTCTGTATCCAGAGAGGAGAAATGGCTTGCTGCAAGTACTAATTTCTAGATGTGGGCCTAGGACCCACTCATGAAGTTCCACACCAAGTGCTCTTTTATGGCCTTAAAATCAGGACATGTTCACACCTCTCAATTCTGTACAGATGTCAAAAGAGAAATGTCCTGACTTCTCAGCACTGGCTTTCCACTTCTTGTGTGTTTGGCTTTGAACTTTGACAGTGAGGCTCTTAGGGTTGAGTTGGGCAGAGCCATCTGACCATATCTTCAGCATTTTAGTTTGTTGGGGTTCTCTGTGTACAAAGTAAATAAAGATTTAAAGGTAGAATCAGTTTGAGAAGTGGCATATGAGGCTGAGACTGCAAGAAAATGGTCTTAAGTAGCTTCCTAGAGGTCCTTAAAGTAGTTATTTCTTTAAATTGCTTTTTCCATAAAATGTGTATGTCCACTAGAGACAATATATTGTCCATTAGAAACAATATAGGTGTATTGGGTGATATGCTATGTGCCCCCAAGTCCTCATACTTTTGATGGGGCTGAGTCTAGTGTTTGTGTTCAGTTTGTTGTCTAGTGCTGGGATTAGCAATGTGAGCCCTGTACACAACCAGGGGTGGGGCTGAGATACAGTGTAAGGAAAGACGGGTCTTCTGCTTCAGCCCTCTCTCTCTGACCAGCGCACCTTGCTGCTTGCGGTCGCCATAAACGGCAGCCCCGCCACCCCATGCTGCCTTGGAGCCAACTTAAATATAGACTAAAACTCCTGAGAAACTGTAAAAATAAACCTTTCCTTCCCTAATTTTGGGCGTCAGGTATTTTGTCTCGACAACGAGTAAAAAGTAACAAAGACAATAGGTCAACTTTTGACCTAAGGAGCAAAAGCTGCCATATAAGCTAAACTGCTCTTTACTTAGTTGTAATACTGGGGCTGAAACCCAGGACTAAATGCATGTTAGGCAAGTGCCCATCACTGAGCTACACTTCCACCCCAGTTGAACTGTTTATTAGTATAAGGATTTCACTTGTAAAACAAGTCTGTTTAGGGTATTTTTTTCCCTAAGTGATCTTGTGGTGATGTATTTAATAATTCTGAGTGATTACTGAGTGTGTCTTTGGAATGCCAATTTTATAATTGCCTATATAGCAGCTCTCAAATTCTCAGGCCGAATCCCCCAAAAAACCCAACTGTATTGTGTTTTCTGTTTTGTTTTTTTTCTGTTTTTTTGAGACAGGGTCTCACTATATAGCTGAGGCTATCCTTGAACTCACAATGTAGTCCAGCTGGCCTCAGCTTCCTGAGTGCTGGAGTACTGGGATTACAGGCATGGGACACCACATTGGGTGTCATTGCTTGTTTTTGTTTGCATGAAAATAAATGTTGTCATCCAGGATAGTTCTTTTCAGAAAATTTAGCTTCAAATGGCTTTTGGCTGTTGTCAAAGTACAGATAACATTTTACAACTAAAAACTGGTTCCCCAGATGGATAATCAAGAAATAGAGCATCTGTAAAATTGAGTAGAAAGAACTTAATGCAGGTTCTACCTACTAATTCTGTGGTCTTTTGTAAGTTACTTAATCTTGCTGAGCCTCATTTTCTTTATCTGTTTGAAAAGGTTAATACCTATTATATATTGACGTTATAGTATGAGTTTGAATAAAATGAAATACTGTATTTGTCACACTTAATAAATTGTATTTTCTAGTATGGTACTGGTTGACTATCCCTTATCTGAAATGATTGGAACAAGAAGTATTTCAAATTTCAGAGTTGTTTAGATTTTGAAATATTTGCATAAACTTTACTGGTTAAGCATCCTTTATCTGAAAATCTGAAATCCAGAGTACAAAAATTCATGGATGTCATGTTAGAGCTCAGAAAGTTTTAGATTTTAGAGCATTTTAGGGTTTGGACTTTTGAATTAGAGATGTAGTTACTTTTTAAAAAGTCTGCTGCAGGTAGTTCCAAAAAAACAGTTCTAAAAAAAATTCTAAAATTATTTTGGACAGGTGATACCATCTTCTTAAATAAAGAAATTTATACAGGCTTGGTGGTACATACCTATAATCCTGTTCACTTGGGAGACTGAGGCAGGAGGAATGCAAGTTTGAGGACAACCTATAGAACTTTGTGAGTCCCTGTCTCAAAAAACAGTGGCACACGCCTTTAATCCCAGCACTCGGGAGGCTGAGGTAGGTGGAGTGTTGTGAGTTCAAGGCTGGCTTGGGCTACAACGTGCAAGGCCGTCTTGAACTACACAGTGCAACCCTGCCTCGAAAAAAATAGGGCTGGGGTTTTGGCTCAGTGGCTTAAGCTCCTGCCTGGCAGGTGCAAGGTTGTGAGTTCGATTCCTGGTACTGACAAAAACAAAACGGTGGGCATATAGCTTAGCACTTCTTGAATTCAGTCCCCACTACTGCCAAATTAATAAATAAAAATAAATTTTGAAATTTGTTTAAATTAGGGCCGGGAGTTTGGCTCAGTGGCTTAAGCGCCTGCCCTGGCAGGCGCAAAGCTGTGAGTTCAATCCCCGGTGCCGCAAAAAAAAAAAAAAAAAAAAAAAAAAAATTTGTTTAAATTTACTTAGAGTAAAATTCACTTTTTTAGTGTACTTTTCAATGAGTTTGACAAACTCATATTCATTTTCTTAACAAAAAATACATTGAGATACAGAGCATTTCCATCACACCCCAGAATTCCCTCCTGCTTTCTCTTTGTATCCAGCTCTTCGCCTATCTCCTAGCAACTACTAATCTATTCTCTGTCGCTGTAACTTTACTTTTCCCAGCATGTCAGCTATGCGGAATTGCATATTGCAGTGGTAGCAAAGCGATGGCATGCGTATTTGTTTTTAAGACAAAAGATGTTAATGTAAGAGTTAGTTTTTTTCCTAAACTAAAACCTCAGTATTCAGGTTTAATTGCAGTGTTGGCACTTTATCATACAGGTTTTAGGATGCAGTTTGGACCCTCATCTCTAAAAGATTTACCATCAGTGGTCTATTGTATAGCCTTTTACTTGTGGCTTCTTTCACTTAGTGTAATGCATTTGAGATTCATTCAAGTTGTTGTCTCCATTAGTAGTTCATTATCTTCATTCTTGTAGTATTCCACTGTATGGAATGTATTGCCATTTGTTTATCCTTTCACTAGTTGAAAAACATTTGAAATGTTCCCAAATTTTGACAACTATGAGTGAAGCTGCTATAATCATTGATATAATTTTATATAAACATACTTTTTGTTTAATCATGTTTTTATTTCTCTCAAGTAAAATCCTAGGAGTGAGGTTGCTAGGTCAAATGGTAAATATATGTTAAAACTGTTTTCCAAAGTGGTATACCATTTAACATCACTACCAGCAATGTGTGAAGATTTTAGGTGTTCTCCATCCTTGTCATCACTTGATATGATGAGTTATTTTAATCAAATACTATATAGAGGTATCTCGCTGTGTTTTTAATTTGCTGCTTCCCTAATGACTAATGATATTGAGCATCTTTTTATGTGTGCATTCACCTTCTGTGTATGTTGTTTGATGAAGTATCTGTTCACATCTTTTACCACTTTACTTATTAGATTGTTTTCCTACCCTTCAGTTTTGAGAGTTTTCTGTATATTCTGGATACAAATCCTCCGCCCCATGTAATTTATGAATACTTTCTCCAAACTTGTTTTTCAGAGATTTCATAAGGAATTTATAAATAATTATTCTTATTAAAAAAGCTACTAATGACACAGAAAAAGTAGAAGTTCTCTCTTTTGTTTTTTTGGTACCAGGGATCGAACTTACAACCTCGCACCTACCAGGCAGGCGCTTAGGCCACTGAGCTAAATCCCCAGCCCAGAAGTTCTCTTCAATCTCCTGCACCCTCTTCCAGCTTTCTTCTTGGAAATAGTCACTGTTGAGATTTGCTGAGGAGCTTTCTAGTTCTTTTTTGTGGTATAATTTTCTGGAAAATATGTTTGTAAGTGACAGTTAAGGTACTGTTGTATGTATTTTAAGACTAGTTCTCTTTATAGTCAATAAATTGAAGTTGGAAAATGTCTGCTTTATTTTCAACTTAGCTATAGATAAAATCATTGTTAGTCTGTGAAAGTAGTGAGTTTTGATAGCTTATGGCATATCCTAGAAAGTCATGATTTGGTGATGAAGAATTCCAGAAGATAAGGATGAATGGTGAGTGTACTAAATTTAAATAGGTTATTTTATATTTGCTAAAGGTTGCCCTAATTAGTTGAATGGACTTTGAAATATGTCCATTTTCCTAAAAATAAGTAACAATTGCTTTGCTGAAGGTCTCATCAGGAAAAGAATGGTATTGATAAAACACAGTGTAAAGTTCTGGCTCATTCACAAATTTTAGATTGCTCATTTTTTTTTTTTGTGGCACCAGGGATCGAACTCACAACCTCACACCTGCCAGGCAGGTGCTTAAGCCACTGAGCCAAACTTCCGGGCCCTGGTTTTTGAGACAGGGTGTAGCTCAGGCTGGCCTTGTGCTCACGTTGTCGCCCAAACCAACCTCGAACTCACAACGCTCCACCTACCTCAGCCTCTGGAGTGCTGGGACTAACGGCGTGCGCCACCACGCCCAGCTTTTTATTTGTAGCTTCGATGATGCACTTTTTCAGAAGAACTTCATTCAGATAAGATGTTTTTGTCTTCCCATAGGTATGAATCCTAGGACCCAGAATAAGAATACTCCAGAGGACAGTGTTTCCATCTCTCCAGACCCAAGTAAGAATGGACATGTAGCTAGCAGGAGGGGATGCTGGGGAGTGTGGGGTGGTCAGAGCATGAGGAAACAGAGAAAGCCCTATGGAAAGAGTAGTGTAGAAGTCTACTGATCTCTCGGGTACAGGAAGGCAAAGTGGTGAGGGAGGACTGTATTCTGTGATGCAAATTGAGAGGGATATTGCCCAATGATCTGTTCCAGTATTTATTTCAGGGACACTTGGGAAGAGTAGTAGATTTCCCGAAGACTATCTTGCCAGTTTAGATCTGGTCTTAATTAACCCTTAAATACTACTGAGTGCTCTGAAAAAAAGTCAGAAATAACAGGCTGTTGTTGCTGGAACCTTTTATGCACCTGTAATTGAAAATATGTGGCAGGTTTGCATTCACTTTGATCATCCTTATCTATTTGGAAAGCTGTGCAGTATAAGAACATTTAAATATTGACAATAAACCAGGTGTGGTAGTGCATGCCTGTAATCCCAGCACTCAGAAGATGGGGCAAGCCGGGAGTGGTGGCGCATGCCTTTAATCCCAGCACTCAGGAGGCTGAGGTAGGCGGAGCGTTGTGAGTTCAAGGCCGGCTTGGGTTACAACGTGAGCACAAGGCCAGCCTGAGCTACATAGTGCGACCCTGCCTCAAAAATCTAGGGCTGGGAGTGTGGCTTAACAGTTTAAGCGCCTGTCTGGCAGGCGCGAGGCTGTGAGTTCAATCCCCGGTGCCACAAAAAAGAAGAAAAAGAAGAAGGTGGGGCAGGAGGATTGTTGCAAGTTCGAGACCAGCCTGGGCTACAAAGTGAGCTCAAGGCCAGCCTAAACTGCTTAGCAAGACCCTGTCTCCAAAAGACCAAAAAAAAAAAAAAAAAAAAAAAAAAAAATGGGGGGTAAAAAACAAAAGAGCCAGGTGTGGTGGTGCATGCCTGTAATCCCAGCACTTCAGAGGCTGAGGCAAGAGGATCACTATGAGGCCAGCCTGCACAACATAGTGAGACCCTGCCTCCAAAAAATAAATTTTATTTTATTTGGCTGTGACCAATAGACATACATCACTGAGTCTTTTTGTCTCCACTTATGGTTGGTCAACTTAATCCTTTCACTGTTTCTTTAGGTCCCTATGAGTCATTTTTAATGTTGCTATCAAACATATCACTATATTTAGCTTTTTGGTGGTGTTGTATAGTGCAGGTGTAGTGAATGATGCAGTAGGTTTATTTTTTCTTTCAGTTCATGTCTTAGTTACTTTTTCATTGCTGGTACAAAATACCTGACATCCATAAATTAATGAAAGAAGGGTTTATTTTAACTCACAGTTTGGAGAGGTTTCAGGCCAGTATGCTGGCTTCAAGACAGGGTGACATGGCATGGGCATGGCCGAGGAGAAAGAAAGAGTTCATGGCATAGCAGGTAAGAAGAAGAAGCAGTGTGCTATTAAGACAGAAGGGATATAATATATATGTATATATATATATCCTTCCAGACTATGCCCACAGTGGCTCACCTCTTTCCACCAGCTTCACCTTCCAGTATTTCACACAGCTATAAACCAATCAGTGGATTACTCCACTATCACACACCCAGTCACTTTCCAAAAGCCCCAGCTATAGGTGCATGAAGCTTTTGGTGGGCCTCTAGATATAAGCCTATATTATGAACTTTTGTGTTCACATCTTTGGAATAGATTCCCCAAAGTATGATTGTAGTTTGATTATTTTACATCAAACTCCCAGTAGTAGATAGATGATCATATTTCTCTGTAATCCAAGCACTGGGTTTTGCAATCTATTTAGTAGTTCTGAGGTAAAACCTCAGAGACCTTCTTTTCAGGACCAGAGGTTATATAATAGGCTACAGTCATCACCTCCCTCTTCTGTAACACATTATCACTAAACTAAGAACCTGGAGCCTTTCTTATCATGGAATTTCTCTTTTCTCTTTCTTTCTTTCTTTCTTTCTTTCTTTCTTTCTTTCTTTCTTTCTTCTTTCATTCAAGGTCTCATTGTGTAGCTTAGGCTGGCCTTTACTCACTGTATAGCCTAGGCTGGTGTCGAACTCATGGCAGTCCTCCTGCCTTAGCCTCCCGAGTGCTGGGATTACAGGCATGCACCACTATGCTTGGCCTTATCATGGCATTTTGGATCAGATATTTGTTTTTTTTTTTTTTTTTTTTTGGTACCAGGGATAGAACTCACAACCTCGTGCCTGCCAGACAGGTGCTTAGTTAAATCCCTGGCCCTGTTTTTTGAGACAGGGTCTCACTATGCAGTTCAACCTTGCCTTGGACTCACTTTGTAGCCCAGGCTGGTCTCAAACTCACAACAATCCTCCTGCCTCAGCTTCCTGAGTGCTGGGATTAAAGGCTTGCATCACCATGCCCAGCTTGGATCAAACATTTTATTTCTCTATATTTTGATGTGTTCTCAGACGATTTCTACAAGGTTTTTATAATCTTGAAGGTTAGGAAACTAATAAGGGCCACTATGATGTAAAAGTGCATAAGGATATAGCCTACTTCTATTCTTGGCTTCTCTACTATGGCTTTGATCGAGTCTTTCTTCTTCTGCCTCTAGCCAAAAAGTAGGAACAAACTCAGCACCTCATCTACTAAATTGAGAAATTGGGGCAATTGTTTATACTATTTTGGGCTGCATTTTTAATTTCTGGCTTTAATGAGTTTATAAAACCGGTAAAGATCATGGAATTAGGCTTGTTGCCAGTTAAATCATCTAACTAATCCATAGTACTATATGGGGCATCTTCTCATTGTCTTTTCTTCGTGCACAAGTCTTCATCCAAGTCTTGAGGGCAGTGTTGAGGGCTGAGGAGGCAATAGGGCCTGCATCACATTATAAGCCAAATATCACTGTGCAGAGGTGAGTAAATATCTCATTCAGGACTCAGGCAAAGTTTTGTTTCCTCTTACAGAGATTTAAAAATAATCTCCACTTAGACAACGTAAGTGCAAGTACAAGGTCCTGAGTTCAATCCCCGATACAAACAGAACAAAACAAAACAAAATAAAACAAAAACTCCACTTAGAGACATCTTTACTTAAAGATTAAAACACTCTTTAGCTAAAGAGATAGAAGCCTGTGTCATTCTGTTTTATTGATGTAATAACAGTGTAATTATAACTCCTGAAGTGCAGTAGTTTTTTTATTAGTACATGTTTGCCGTGCATAATTACATTCATCATGAGGAGGTGGCACATGTGCATAATACATTTTTATTCTTTTTTCATCTCCTAGAAATGGAGTAATTTTATGAAACAGTTAGTTCACAGTTTGGGAGGCTGAAATTCCAAGTAATGTAGTACCCTGTCTGGCAAGGGTGCTCCTGGTTTTATCAGGTGGTAGTAGATGACATCATAATGCAGAGCATGTAGGAGGGAGAGATCACAGGAACAGTAAAAGCATAGGGAGGGGCCAGTCTGCTAAGAACTACCTCAATTATTTTGCAAGAACTACTTCAGGATTCCACAAGAACTATCCTAATTGCTTACTGAGGACACTGTCCACAATAATCACCCTCTGGCTCCACCTCTTAATCCACACTTCTCATATTCCCTCACTGAGCACCCAAGGTCCAGCACATGAATTTTTGAGAACAAACCATAGAGATGTCTTACTGTTTTTTTAATTTGGCTCAGTAGGATTTTGCTCTCCAGGGATTTTGTGGCCATATCTGCAGACTTTTCTGGTTTTCACTAGAGGGTGCCACTGGCATCAAGTGGTAGAATCAAGTCCATTGATGCCATTCATTATCAAAAAACACTCAGGACTACCCTCCATAACAAAGAATTATCTGATTTAAAGTGTTAGTAACTGCCAAGGTTAAGAACCCTGCTTTAATTGAAGAGATAATTCCAGACAGACTCAAAGGGTCAGAATCCTACTTGGTTAATTGCAGTTTCTTTCTGGATTGTCTTTAAAGGTCCAGCCTTATAACTTTCTCAATCATCCTTCCTTGATTTTTTCTTCTACCTTTTAGGGTTATTTCTTATTTTTGCAGTTCTGAAAGTGTTCCTTATTTCTGCTGCTGTGTGCCGTTTTGCTCCCAAATCAGGCTGAGCTTCCCTTTCTCCACGCAGCCTCTCTGCAGTCCTCAGGAAGGGCTCCAGTCTGAGCCTCTGGCCTGCTCTCAAAATGTTGATTTGCTTTGACATGTAACCCTGCCTGCCCTGCAGTAACCTTACTGGCATTGCGGCTACAGCTCATGATCAGCAGAAAATGAAAAGTATCAGCTGTGAATCCCATTTGCATGATGGGATTGGATAAGCATGTGCACTGCATTGTCTAACAAACTCTGTTTCTCTCTCTCTTTCTCCCTTCCCCATCCCCTTCTTCTCTTTCCCTGTCCTGGCAATTTTATCATCTTTTACCTTGAACTCCTCACCCTCTTCCCTTTTCTTTTCACCACCACCATGTCCTAAACCTGCCATGGCAACTACACATACCTTTTCCCCCTGTTATATGAGGCAGTTCTGACACTGTCTGCTCCCCCTGTAGTGCCAGGCTTCTGTTGCACAGTTGGAGTGGACTGGAAGTCTCTCACTACTCCGGCGTGCCTCCCCCTCACCACCGACTACTTCCCTGATCGTCAGGGCCTGCAGAATGACTACACAGAGGGCTGCTATGATCTCCTCCCCGAAGCAGACATGGACAGGTTGGTGTCAGAGAAAAGGCTCTCCAGCTTTGTTTTCAGTGGTTCCAGGTGGTTCAAATATGTGTATCAGAACACTGAACTTTCAAATCTGTGTCTTTTTTTTTTTTTTTTTTTATTGGCCATATTGGGGATTGAACTTATGGCCTTCACACTGAGCTACATCCCCAGCCCTTTTTATATTTTTTACTTTGAGACACAGTCTTGCTAAATCATTAAGTTGGCCAGGCTGGGCTTGAACCCACAATCTTCCTGCCTCTCTTTTATGTTTGAGAAATTTTATGATGCAAGAACTGTTGTTTTGTTCTCGCTATGTAGTGCAGGATGGCCTTGAACTCACTGTGATCCTCCTGCCTCAGTGCTGGGATGACAGGCATGTGCCAACATACCCAGCTCTTTTTTTTTTTTAATTGTGTTGGTATGAACAATGTCTCCCCATTTGCTGTTCTCATATTTTCTACTGTAATTATTTTGAGCACACTAAATCTGATCTTTTTAAAGATCACTCATTTCGGCATTGACTATTACCTGTTTTCTTTTTCCACCTCTTTAAACTAGTCATTTCTCCAAAAGTTGATTTATAAATTGTTAATTTTATGAATTGCCGAAGAATGGTTATCCAGGATGCAGCAAAAGAGCATAGCACTAGGGGTCAGTGCCCCAGGTCAAACATTTTCGTGTGAAAAATCGTTTGTTTTTCAGGAGAGATGAGGAAGGTGTGCAAATGACAGCCCAGCAGGTGTTTGAAGAGTTCATTTGCCAACGTCTCATGCAAGGATACCAAATCATAGTGCAGCCCAAAGCCCAGAAATCCAACCCTGCTGTCCCGCCCCCACTGAGCAGCAGCCCACTTTATAGCCGAGGTGAGTGTTTGTTTATGTTTTTTCTTTTCTACTAGATATGAGAGTAGATTTTGAGAAATGATACAGAAGAGATACATTTAGGAGTGATCATTTTCAACACAAAAAATTCCTTATTTTACTTTATGTGATGAATAAGGTCTCCATTAGGTGCCAAATTTATCTTAAACATTCCCTTTAATTTACAGCTCTCCTTTTAAGGAAGAGGATATTACCAGGTTCAGGAATGGTAGGCCCTAACTTGAACAATACCTAGAAATAGCAAGCAGATGAGCTATTACTAAACTATCCAAGTATATTGAGTATTCTAAACCTAGAAATGAATATTTATTTCTAGCACAGTATCTGTCACACAGCAGGTTCTCAGATGCTACTTTACCCTGAATTTTATACTTCTTTTTTTTTTTGAGACACAGTCTCCTGTAGTTCAGGCTGGCCTTGAAGTCACTATGTAGCCCAAGCTGGCCTTGAACTCACAGCAATCCTCCTGCTTCTCAGCCGCCCAAGTACTGAGATTACAGGTGTGCTCTACCACACCCAGCACATGGTTTTTTGTTTTTGTTTTTGTTTTAAATCCTATCCAGGTTTCGTCTTTCCTTTCTTCTATCACTGAAGCTTAGAGATTTACTTGAAGCAATATTGGATCATCTGTGATAGTAGGAGTTAACAAGGGACAAAAAATTGGTGGTTGACACTAATTGAATAAAAGCCAGGTTTTGGAGAACTCTTCTAAAATAAGTGTAAGAGGGGGAATTAAATGTGGATGCTTAGAATCAGGAAACAGTAATCACTTTCTGGAACAATCAATAAGCTGTTTTAGGCTTTTGCTTCCTTACTGTTGCTAATGAGACCACCATTCTCTTAGCCACTCAGTGCAAAACCTCAGAACATCTTTGGCTCTATTAATGCTCCTTTGGCCAGAAAATCAAAGACGTGTAGACCTATTGGGAGGAGCTTAGTGGTCAGGCTTATTGTTTACAGGTGAAGCTTTGTACTTCCTTTTTGAATTTCTTTGAAATCTCCTTGAGATATTTGTTCATATTGTAGACCCTATTGAATATTAACCTTTTTCAGTGCTAAGACTATTTCAGATTTTTAAAATTTATTTATTTATTTATTTATACTCGTGGTAAAACCCTGGACCTTATTAGGCATGTAAGACAAGTAGTCTACCCCTGAGCTACATTTCTACCACCATGTCCCTCATACCTCTCTCCCCCATTTTTAGAGTTATTTTGAGATGGTTGTCACTAAGTTGCCCATACTGATCTTGAACTTACAATCCTCATTCCTCAGCCTTCTGAGTAGCTGGTATTATAGACATATGCCTCAAAGGTTAGCATAGATTTGTCTTTTTATCATCCATAATGGAAACCACAGTTCCTGGACTATAACGGTGTGGATCATTCATTCTGCAGTGTCTTTGAAGCTTCTACACTGAGGGGGTATTTATAATCTACCTGGGGAAAATAACACTAGCAAAACTATAAAAAATTACATATTGTCCTGTAGTCCCAGCACTCTTGCAAGCTGAAGCCCAACCTGGGGAACTTAGTGAGACCTTGTCTAATACTAAACAAAACAAATAAGATAAAATAAAAAGGGCTGAGGTTCAATTCCCAGTATCACCAAAAAAAGAAAGACAACAAAAAATCCCTACATGTCATGATAAATATTGTGAGGGAAAAGTCAAGGGTCTATGCAACTATTTACTTTGGGGCCTTGTCTGGTTTGGAGGGTCAGGGACAGCTTCCTTGAGGAGGTGATGTTTGAGTTTAGGTAGCCCAGGCTGGCCTTGAACTCATGGCAATCCTCCTGCCTCAGCCTTCTGAGTGCTGGAATTACAGGTGTGCTACTCTGCCAGCTTCTAGACTACTTTTTTTTTTTTTGGTAAGCCAGAAATAACTTTCTTCCATGAAATGGCCCACAAAAGAAAATGTTGTCTTCTGTTTTTCCTTTTCTGTATCTGTATGGGAGCAGTACATTTTTCTATTGCAGAAATGAACCTCAACTAGATAGAAGAAGTTATTATTTTCTCTATTAGGCCTAGTGTCCCGAAGCCGCCCTGAGGAAGAGGACCAGTATTGGCTGAGTATGGGGAGAACTTTCCACAAAGTGACTCTGAAGGACAAAATGATCACAGTGACGCGGTACCTTCCCAAGTAAATCCTTTGATATTTAAGGTCTTCAACTACCATCCTTAATTATGTCTGCATACTAAATTATGTGTAGAGTACAGAGTTCAAACCAAGGAAGTTGAGTGGTTGATTTCCCTTTGGAGTATTTATTTTAAGATAATCCTAAGATTACCTATTTCCAAAAGGAATTTGATTCAGCATATAATGTTTAGTATGATTCATACTAAGCCAATTAAAATTAAAAATATGAGCAAAGAAGAAGAGGTTTCAGAAGATAGAAATGTCCATTTCAGGCCTCTGGGATGAATCGGTTACTATAGTCAAGGGTGGAATACTGAGGATAGTACTTTATGAGTGCTTTGAGACAGAAATGAAAGAGAAAAATTGTGTGCATGTGTTCTTTTTTGAACATGTAGACATGCTTTCTTTTTCAGATACCCATATGAATCTGCTCAGATCCATTACACCTACAGCCTGTGCCCTTCCCATTCAGACTCAGAGTTTGTCTCCTGTTGGGTAGAATTCTCCCATGAGCGACTGGAGGAGTACAAGTGGAATTACTTAGACCAGTATATTTGTTCTGCAGGTTCTGAGGATTTCAGGTCAGAGAGAAGGCTTTGACTTTCTGTTTTTGCTGCGTTGGGAATATTGGTGTTTTAGCACTTCTGTCCTTTTTTCCAAAGCCAAAATGTCCGTTTTGTCTTCCAGGAAAAAAAAAAAAAAAAAGGAAGAACAAAGTATATCTACATGGATTAAAATTACTGATGAGATGGATAATGGTGGTGGTTACATAATAATGTGAATGCACTTAATGCCTCTGCACTGTACACTTAAAATTAATTAAAGTGGTACATTTTGTTATATGTACTTTACTCAATTGAAAAAACAAAACTCAGTGATGATGTGCCTTTGGTACAAATATTAGTGCAGATCATGTTCTTACCATTTTCTTGTCTATGTGGCTGACAACTTTGTGGTGTCTCATTTTTAATTTTTGACTTTTATGCATGATTTATGATTATGGTGGTGCCCAGCCACAACTTCTCTGGACCTGGATACACAGAAGCATCTTGACATCCTGGGATTAAAGCAAAAGTGACTTCCACTGTCTTCCTTCCAAGCTTGTGTTTAAATGAAACCATGAGTTGTAGCATCAGATAAACAGGCATTTCTGGGAGATAGACCCTCATACACCAACTCCAGAGAGAATTAGCAGAGAGTATTGTGATCATCTGCTTTTTCTCATTACTACCTTGTTTTCCTTGACTTTCTGTAGCTTAATTGAGTCCCTGAAGTTCTGGAGGACCCGCTTCTTGCTGCTGCCAGCCTGCGTCACTGCCACCAAGCGCATCACAGAGGGGGAAGCCCACTGCGACATCTATGGGGACAGACCCCGTGCAGATGAGGACGAATGGCAGCTCCTGGATGGCTTTATCCGTTTTGTGGAGGGCTTGAACCGGATCCGCAGACGGCATCGATCAGATCGCATGATGCGGGTAAGGGCTTCCGGCATTTCTTGAGGACCGTGCGTGGTTGGGATGCAGAATCTGCCCTCTTCTCTCTCAGGATCCCCTCATCAGTTTGTTAATCCCACAACTGCTCAAAATTTGTCTTAAATCCCAAATAGTATATTCTTCTTTGCTGCAAGGTAAAGGAGGGAGGGTGGGGTGCAGACAGTGACTAGGAGGTGACTGTGGCTGCACCCCCATTCTCTAGCTGAGGGGCCAAGTGTTGAGCACAGTTGCTTATGATATGTTGAATTGCTGAGTAGAAGCTCTCAGGAGGCTAAGGTAGTAGCAATCCTTCTTTTTTTTTTTTTTTTAATCCATTTTATTTCAAGGAGAGAAAAAAACTAAACCAAAATTTCAAAACATGTCAATCAGGGGGCAACAATATTAAATACATTGTGCATTGTCATCCCCAAATCATTCACCTAGAGCACAAGACATCTGTGTTCAATTGTTCGAAACCATTGGTCTTTATTTCAATCACAAACTACTATTCAGTAGGAAACTGAAGCTTGTGAGGGTTATGGGATGTCTGGGGCCACCTAACCAATAAAGGGTAGATCTAGGATTTAACACTGTTTTGTTTAAATTAACACACAGTATACATGGCCTGTGTTTATGTGTGTAAGTGTGTGCACATGTACATGTAGACATGGCCTGTGTTTATGTGTATAAGTGTGTGCACATGTACATGTAGACAGGTACATAAATTTTGATAAATGTGTAGATTCATTCAGCCACTACTGCAGTCAGGATACAGGATAGGAACTATTCCTCAGAGAAACTTCACCTCAAAGAGAGCTCCATTATTTTCCCTTGGCAATCATATTTTTCCTCATTTCTATCCTTTAGCAACCACTGCCCATCATAATATTTTTGTCCTTTGCAAATGTCATAAAAACAAAAATCATATAATATGAAACCTTTTGAGGTTGTCTTCTTCTACTCAGAATCATTCTTTGGGATTCATCCAAGTTGTTTTGTGTATCAGTAGTTGTCCTGGTTACTTTTCTCTCATTGCTGGAACAAAATACCAGACACCCAAAATGAAGGAAGAAAAGGTTTATTTAGCTCACAGTTTGTGGAGATTTCACTCCATAATCAGCTGGCTCCAAAGCAGTGTGGCATGGCACAGGGGTAACACTTCAAGGCAGCAGCCAGCAAAAGCAGCCAGAGCAAAAGAGGGAAGAGCAAGTCTCTTTTCCTCCCTTATATTGTGTGCAGGCCACCCCCCACCAGCCAGGGCAGATGTAGCACTGACAAAATCTCTGCCCTCCTCTTGCACAGAATGAGGATATTTACAAAGTAAGGATCCTGGCTCCCTGCTCAGTCTCTTAAACTTCTAAATTTCTCAAGTTGATACAATGTATCAACCATAACAGTAGTTAATTCTTTTGAATTGCTTGATAGTATTCCATTATCAGCCTGTTTCAGTTTTTTTGTTTTTAATCTCAAGTTCAATATTGTTCCATGCCAGCTGCTTTTTTTTAATTTTAAAGATAATAAAATAAAACAGAACAAAGCCAATCAAAACAATGCAGCAAAATTGGTACCAAACTTCAAAGCAGGATACTAGGAAAACAACAGTAGCTATCTTGTTATTTTCTTTCTTTTTTTTTTTTATTTAAGAGAAAATAGATACAGTAGATAGAAACAAAAATCAAAAAAGACAGACAAACAACAACAACAGATCTGATATAATAACATTGTAGGTTTACACACTGAGGTGGTTGAAGTTTGACAGTAGTTACAATATTGCATATCGTGACCTTCATAGGGGTTAATCATATTGACAGATATAGACATGTAAGATTCATCAATTCAGGAATATTAACTTTTCTTTTTCAATAGCTATTGTATTTAGCAATATGGTTTTTTTAACTGTCTTATTTATGCATATTTATAAATTTATGTCTTTTTCCTTTTCTCTTCCTTCCTTCCTTTCCCCTTAGAATACCTCTTGTTATCATTGAAATAACTACTCGTAATGTCAGGTCTAATATAACCAAGTGTAATAGTTCAGAGTGAAACCAATAAAGCATAAAAGAATGGTCATATATAAGAGAAACAAAAAACTAAAGAGATCAGCAAACAACAACAACATATCCTATACTGTAAAATTATACGTTTAGGAATTTAGATGGTTGGAATTTTACAGTGGTTGCACATTGTATATTGTTACCATTAAGGGGGTTGCACATTGTATATTGTTACCATTAAGGGGGATTGACAGGTAAAGACATGTAGGATTGATCTGGTCTTATGAATATCAACTGTTCTCTCTCACCAGTTAATGCATTTAGTAGTATAGACTTTTAAACTATCTTATGAATACCCTTATATAAAACTATGTCTTTTTTCCATACCTTCCTTCCTCGGTTCCCCTTCTAATACATCTTACTGTCTTCAAACTAAATGCCCTTACCAATTGGCCATATATAGTCGAATGAAATAGTACTGAATAAAACCAATAACAAATAAGATAATGGAGGCAATACATAGTAATGCAATATTGATTTCTATAATGCCTCATGTTAGCTTCAGGGCAGTTGCCTATATCATCTGTTAAAACACAATCATACTAAGATAGGTTAAAATCCCTCAGAACAGAGCAGTGAAAGTAATACCTGGTTTTGAAGCAAGGTGATCATATATCACTGAAGGCTACCCTTATAAATTTTGTTATCTTTACAATAGCTGTCTTTGTCATCATTTATGATAAAGATAGGCTGGTCGAGGTAGAATAAGGTTAAACTAAACAGCTCATTGAAAACAATACTGGACTTAAATCCCATTAATGGATTATTCATTTGTCTGCCCTGCTTGGTGGTATCTCTCTGTCGCTTTTTCTGGAGCAGTGGACTTCTTTATCTCTCTCTAGAATGTCCTTCAGTATTCTCTGTAGAGTTGGCTCTGTTGTCATAAATTCCTTTAGTTGTTCTTTGTCGTGGAAGTATCTTGTTTCTCCATTGATTTTAAAAGATAATTTTACAGGGTACATTAATCTGGGTTGGAAGTTATTTTCCTTTAGGGCTTGAAATATTTCACTCCAAGCTCTTCTTGACCTGATGATTTGTGTTGAGAAGTCTGTCGTGATTCTGATGGGCCTTCCTTTGTAGGTAATCTGTCTCTTTTCTCTAATAGCTTTTAATATTATGTTTTTGTGTTGGATTTCTGGAATCTTGATTATTA
>RJWM01020228.1:0-37594 GCA_004363535.1 Dasyprocta punctata
TACTACAACAGTTTCTTAGTATGTTTAAAGTAAATCACAGACACAGTTTCCTAAAAAGACAACAAAAAGAAAAACTTTCCATTCAGGCTTCGGTATGTTTTATTAAAGCAAAATTTCAACAAAAAGTGGCTTTTATTTATAAAATTTCATGTGTATATGGACAGTCTTACCTACTTAGACCCAAGGGAGAAAAACCATTAAGCCTGTTTATATATTTTCCTGCGTTCAGTTTA
This sequence comes from Dasyprocta punctata, assembly GCA_004363535.1. Lineage (NCBI taxonomy): Eukaryota > Metazoa > Chordata > Mammalia > Rodentia > Dasyproctidae > Dasyprocta > Dasyprocta punctata. The sequence continues at coordinate 234 of RJWM01020228.1, forward strand.
CATACAAAAAATGTTTTTACATTCATAAAAATCCTAGTATTATAAATGACAAGCCCTCCCTTACCCACCCCTCAAATATACAAAGATCTTCACAGATATACAATTTAAATTGGCTTAATCTTGAAGTGTAATCCAATGAGACTAAAAACTAAACATTTCAAGTCTTGTACCAAATAGTAAAATACTCGAAGGCCTTCAGGATCCCTAAAATTTAAAAAGGTAAAAGTTAGTTTTTTCATCCTAATGAAACATAATTTTACACATTCCTAAAACAAAATCAAAACCCCGTTAACAATAAAGTTCACGGAATGTAGGAGAAAAGAATTTTGCTAACGAACTGAACCAACTGAATGATTTAACATCTCTATCTATTCTGTAAGAAAAAAAAAAGTTTTTCATCAGCATTCATTTTAAGATTAAAGTGTTTATCTCCTTATAGAAAGTAATAGCTATGCATCACAAAAATGCATAATGAAAAAATAAACTAATAATAATTCTGCAATGTTACCAAGCTACATACTGACAATAAACATTTGGGTATTTTTTCTTTCTCCATAACTAAAATCATTCTCTGTGGTATTTTTATATTACTTTTTTCACAACATTAAAGGAAAAACACTTCACTGATAATTTTAACTATTCTCTCCTTAACCTATGAATTATTTCCAGTTGTGAATAATGCTTTAGTGATCATCTTTACGCATAATAAAGCTTCACTAATATTTGAGGGTATTTCCTTCAAATAGATGCTTGCATGAAATTACTAGGGCAAAGATGAATGGAAGTAGGAGACCAAATTAAAATAGTACCAAATTGGATTCTTGCCACTTTTTCAAGTATTAAAACATGGAAAAGAGTCAAACAATATGGAGCTAATGAGACAGTGTACCCAGACTTCTATACAAAATAGCTAACATATACCAAACACTGCCATGGATAATATATGAATTGTACTAATTATGGAACAGATTACAATAGGCATAATTTTGGATGAAGATGATCTTTGGGTAGTAAAAGACCCTGCCAGCTTCACTGATAGAGAAGATAATGAATCTTTAAGGACACAAAACTCAGAATCAGATCTGTAATGGACACCATTGCTGACTCACAGATTGTAGTTCTAAAATAAGTCTCTAATAAATTATGTAATTTAGCCAAAATGTTTTAACATACTCACTTTGACTGATTTACATCAATAAGAGAACCTATTTTTGATGTGGTGAAAGAAATATGCTCATCTCCAATTACAATTTCAAGCTCCTAAAAAAAAATCAAAGAAATAGTTAATATAAAAATCTATCCCAGAGATAATCTATATTCTTGCCAGAGAGAGGCTTCACTTTTAGCTGTAAATTTTCGAGCAGTCAACAGAAATAAAGGGGAGGGGATGGAACATGTTAAGAAACATACTGAATCCTTAAAATAAAAACCTCACGGTTCACAAGGACTACCTCAAATGACAGTCAACCAAGATTTGCTCTCCAGAATTGTCAAAAAGATGATACTAAAAATGACACAGAAGTTTCTTATAGTGTCAACACTAGGCATCACTTCAAAGTATGTGTTATAATTACAAAAGTATAAACTTATTTTCAGTACCTCAAACATAAATACATTTCCCTTGCTACAAGATTCTGCAAATAAAATCTGTATTAATGAAAGCTGCCACCTTAGCACATACTGTATATCAGTCCCTGTTTCTGAGACTTCATATTCTCTGTAATCCCTAAAATAGCCTTGTAAGATAAGCTTTATTAGGTTTACTTTACAAATGTACCAAACTCCTAAAGCACAGGAAAATACATGCTGATATTTACAATCACTAAAAAGTGACACTAGCAATATTTGATTCCAAGACTGTTAAGACTTAAAGACTAATACTTTTTTGAATTCATCAATTACAATTAAGAACCTGTAAAACAAATACAGCATATATAGTTCTTCCTAGTAGCCATATGATTGTATAAATTTTTCTCTACACTGTTTATCTACAAATCTAAAATTCACAATTGAAGAGGTTATTCTGTAATGGGTTTTCAAGTTAAATTAACAAACGTCATTAAAGACAGTCCATGCTATATATTTAATCAGGTGACCTAACCATATAGTTTATGGCATACATGAAATGGAGAGTTAAGCAAAATTCTCTAACAATTGCAAAATTTTGACTTAATGATCCAACACATAATTTCCTGAGCACACCTGCTCTCACTCACTAACCAAAACCTACGAACACATCAAGTTGGGGGTAAAACACCACACTTTCTCTAAGTCTAAAAAATCTATAATGTTAACATATATAAATGCATAAAACAAATTGAGATCTACAGTTATTTTCTGTAAATGATATAATGCATAAAATAAATACTGCTTTCTATTATCTTTCTTTTCCTAAACAATGTTTCTTTAAATAGCAGTTAAATTACTGTTACTAAGTGTCAGCATCTGCTAAATTTCTCTACATTTTTCCTTTAGTCAAAGAATATGATATAAAGTATAATCCTCAGGAATATAACAAAGTAAATTAAATGTTGCTTTCTTCCAAGGATTGTATCTCATTTCTCCAAAAGTTGAAAAGACTCAATTCAGAAACCAAACTATTTCCATAGAGTGAAATTAGGAATCCAAGGTTCTTTAGAAGCCATTTGAGAAACATCAGTTATTCTAAAGGGAATATGAGAATCAAGTGTAATGGTCAGTTTGAACAAAGAAACCAATCAAATAACTCTTTGGGGCATAAGGATGTAAACAGTTATTCTTAAAGTATAAATTTCAAATAAGTGAATTTCATAGGGTCACTGAGGATCCTGTCTCAAACTTAACAAACTATACTATACATACTCTTAATAAATACACAATAGAAACGATTCATTAACAGTGTGAAAACATCCTAACTTTGGCAGGGTAGCTACAGAGAAAACTCTTCAGAAAAATGTCAACATTTAGCACTATGCACTGATTCCTTTATTACTATAAAGGAAGGACAGAAAATGAAGTTAAGTAGGAACTGGGAGTGTAGCTTAGTGGGAGAGCACTTGCCTAGACTTTGCAAGGTCCTAGGTTCAATCTCTTAGCACCACATCCAAAAAAAAAAAAAAAAAAAAAAAAAAAAAAAAAAAAAAAAAAAAAAAAAAAAAAAAAAAAAAAAAAAAAAAAAAAAAAAAAAAAAAACAAAGAAAAGAGGTTAAGTGATGAAGAATTCATAAGGAACCACTCTAAATAACATTGGAAAATATCACTATTACATCAACAATTTATAATACTTTTAGGTAAAGAATCACAAAAACAAACCTGCCTGCCAACCCTGTCAGGGGGTGGCCACAAAGCATCATCTTCTTTCGTAATTTCACTGTCATCAATAATTCTCTTCAGTTCTTCCATTACACTTTTGTGGACATATGCCTGAAAAATCAATGATGATAAATTTCATAATGTGCACCTATGTCTTTCCACAACTTACAAAGAAATGATGAAAGAGTTACAAATATTATTAGAGTATCACAGAAATTTAAACCCAATTACAGAAGTAAAGGATACTATTTTTCTCTACTTCCTACATACTCTTCTAATATTTAAAGCCCTTTAAAATTCTTTGTCACATGGGGGCTTAAATAGTTAATAGTGATAATACAATATCTACAAGGTGAAGAGAAAAATGTTAAGTACACACCACAATACTCTGAACTCTTTCTTATACCTAATATCTGAATCTCTCACTTGAAAATCATACTGCTTGTATCATGATAATCAGTTAGTTTTAAATTGTGAAGTGAATAAAAAGAAAGATGACTATGAAGTGAACTAAATGATATTTTCAAATATGGGACTGCAAGTTACTACATTCAAATTGCTTCTTGTGTTGCTATCAATGCGACAATCATATCAAATTGAAATGAAAACTATTCAATCTATAAACTGACTTCTTTTTTAAAATATAGACTTACGATGAATTTTTGTAAATTCAACACAGACATGAAGAAAATCGACTAAACAAAAAAAAAAAGGGGACTTGAAAAGAACTTACCTCTTTTCTGATCATGACATCATTTTTGTAATTGCTATTGTTGGCATATCTAAGCTTTCCTGTGAGGAGTGGAAAAAAAATTCAGTCCACAATAGAAGAAACTGCTAAAAATTAAAAAATAAAGAAATTACATTATAAACAGTTCTGAAGGTAAATACCATTTTACACTTTTTTTTTAACAGTGAGTATTGAACTAGGGGTCTCTGTACTGTACTATATTCCCAGTCCTTTTTAAAAGTGTTTTTTTTTTTTTTTTTTTTTTTTTTTTTTTGAGGCAGGGTCTAAATCACTAAGTTCTCACATTGGGCTCAAGCTTGTGGCACCCCTGTCTCATCTCCCAGAGTGCTGGGATTAAGGACATGATACACCATGCCCAGGTGCACTACTACTTTAATTAATCTTTCCTCCTGCCTGGTCTTAATATCAATGCTAGACATGCAGACACTCAATAATGTCTGGTAACCTGGCTGATAATAAGCTAGCCAAACTTTAAAATATCCCATGGCTTCGATATATGATAAGTCATTTCTTAGGCTTATTTTCTTAAACTACTTCATGATCTAAAAAGCAACTACTATTTCTCTTAAAGTCTGATATATGTGTTGGTGCATTTAGTTAAAACATTTCACTAATTTGGAATACAATTCTAAAAAGCAGGTTCTATTCTCTCACCTATTCACAGCTGAGAAATCAAAGTAAACTAATTTGCCCAGCATCACACAAGATTCAGCTCTAAATCTACCTCTTTCCATTACTGGCTTTCTCCCACATTGATCTTTTAATTATTTTCAAATTAATGTGTATATAATTATGGTAATGCTAACTTTTTATGACTGTGAGTAAGAAGCACACAAACTATGTGCTGTTCCTTGGTAAAAATGATCAGTTAGTTGATTTATATTTAATTTCAACCCACCATGACTTGTATTCTCTGCTACACACTTGCACACATGGCTAGTCTGTTGCCCAGACACAGGTATATGTGCTCCTGATCCTTCAATTTTTGAATCTACATGTTGCCTAGGAGATGATATACTTTTAAAAACCTACTTAGCTTAAACTCTTCTTGTTGCAGGTGAAAGAAGTTCAGCATACAATGTATTTGGTAAAGAATCACAGCTGTCAAAAGACAAAACTGAAGCTGGGGTGGTGGCACACGTCTACAATCCCAGCACACAGAAGAACAAGGCAGGAGGGTCACGGGAAGTTCGAGGCCAGCCTTAACTACATAGCAAAACCCTGTCTTAAAAGAAAAAGAAAGAAAAACAAAAACAAAAAGCCAGAGGAAAAAAAGAAGGAAGGAAAGAAGGAGGAAAGAAAGAAAGAAAACGAAAAGAGAAAACCTGCCACACACTACAAGGATAGCGGTTCAACTAACCCTCTCTGCTCCTGCGGCTCTCAGTCTGGTTTTATTTTTCTCTGAGAGGCCAAGAAAATACAGTCTCTCTCATTTCTTGACTCAATCTCACGTGTCTCCTTCTCTAGGAAGCTTTTCTTGACTCCCTCCTGCAGAATCCCGCCTCTCTTTGTACTCTCAGAATACATCCCTACGGTGAACAATTGTATTTAAACACCTAAAACACATCATATTCATTTTATTTATACATTGGCCACCTCCCCTACAATAAAACAATAAAAAATTATAGCAGCCTCAACACACTCAGCCTGATCAACTACAATGAATGAATGAATGAATGAATGAAAGGCAGTGGTAAAAAGATTTTTAAAGCCGGGTGTGGTGGCGCACGCCTTTAATCCCAGCACTCGGGAGGCTGAGGTAGGCGGAGCGTTGTGAGTTCGAGGCCGGCTTGGGCTACAACGTGAGCACAAGGCTGGCCTGAGCTACATAGTGCGACCCTGCCTCAAAAAATCTAGGGCTGGGAGTTTGTCTCAGAGGCTTAAGTGCCTGTCTGGCAGGCGCGAGGTTGCGAGTTCGATCCCCAGTGCCGCAAAAAAGATTTTTAAGTATCCACTGGACCACGGCTCGGCGGGGTTGCTCTTGAAAATACTCCGACACCAAGTCTTCCTTCCTCAGTGCGCGGATTCTAGGATTCCCATTACTACAGTGTAGGTTCAACTTTCCAGTCTGTGGCAGTATCAGCTTTGTTGAATTAATTTACAGCAAATAATTATTTCTGTCTTCACCAAACAGCTCAGGCCTCCTATAGTCTTAAGCTTTTCTTTACGCGATCCATGTAGGGTCCGTGATCCCACTTTAGTCCAGCGAGGCTGAGCACACAGCGCTCCGCGCCGCCCCGCGGCCTCCCCGCCCGATTTTTCCTTCCCAGCCCCGTGCTCCGCGGCCGGGCCCGTGGCCCGTCTACTGCTCACCGTCTGGCCGAAACTCGAACTCCAGAAACTCGTGTCCGAACTTTCCCTTGTGTCCTACATAATAGCGCAAGTAGAAATCACTAGCCATAGACATTTTTGTTCCTGCGAAAGGTGCCGAAAGCCCAGTAAACGTGCCGCCAGGCGCTTCAAAATGACGTCATCGCGCAGAGTCAGTGCGTCGGTGCAGGCGCATCTCTTCCGCTTCCGGGATCTCAATGGAAATATTTGTGTGCAACCTCTCGCGTGAGTGAATTAGTAGCCAGAAGGAATCTGTGGCAGATGTGTTCATTGTTCTACTATAGGAAGGGTATTACCATCAAAATTAACTGGATTACGTTACATTAGGAAAGACGTGCACAAATGCAGTGGCATTTGTATGGGTTTACAACGAAGGTTTATAAGTTATTTTACACCAGGTTTCAGTTATCGGCTTGCTGGGAAATGGGTGTTAAAGTTTTATTTTCCTATAATCGTGAGATGACTAAAGATAAAAGCCAGGAACAGTGGCGGACCCAGAATATAACCTGTTTCTATTGGATTGATTCCTAACGGGTCCTTAGATAGTGATCGCTAGTTATCCCGCTGCCAAAAACCTGTAAGAGAAAAAGCAGATGGAATCCAACAGAGGAGAGCTTTGAAGTTTTGAAAAGGATTTTAAACGGAAAAATCCGAACGGTCATGGTATTGAAGAGCTTTTAATATAATTTAGAAGGTACGTCATTCGGTAGGGGTTAACCTTTAGTGGCCTGTGGACTTTTTGACAATTTGACTTAACATCAGTGAACTGACCCGCATTTCTAGCTATATAGACTTAAAATGGAGACGTGAAGAAATGCTCCAGCATGACGGACAGAGAAAAAAAAAGTGAGCTTTTACACAGAGTCTGCTTTCGAAATATTATAGATTACCTTTCTTTTACCAACCCAGAGTAATTCTGTTTGGTGAATGACAGTCTTCAGTGAATGTAGTAGAACATTGTGTAAGACCTAATCCCAACACTATCATATCACTACCTAACCTTGGACAAGTGAATATCTCTAAGCCAAATAAATAATGTAGCAATTAGGTTTGCAAAGCGCACAGAATTGGTAAGAACAGATGAGAGAATGTAGGTAAAATAATTTTGAAATTTATACAGCATGAATTTTAACAGGCATTTCCTACGTTCTGGAAAACAGTTGAACACTAGTAATAAAGGGCCAGTTGCACTTTTAATGCAAAGCCAACGTGTAAGGCAAACATCAGTGTAAGAACAGTAACATGCTGGCATAGTACAACAAAGTAAGTCATTTTATAGCAGATGGAGTTTAGAATCAGGAAAAAGGAAATCATCAAAGGCGGCTTGTGAAAGGTGTTACTTGAAGTGAACCTTGATGAATAAATTCTGTGGGATGGAAAATCATTCAGGCAGAGAACTGAACGTAAAAGTGTACCTGGGAAAAAACAAGAAATTAAATGTAACTACAATGTAAGACTCATGGAAGTTGATTAACTAGAAAGACAATCTGGAGCAGGTCATCTTGAGTCCAAATTAATATATAGTTATATATGTATAGTATATTATATGGTTATTTTAACTATTAATATAAAAGATTATTCAACCCCTAACATAGGCTGTGTTTTGAAAAACACATCAAAAAGCCCTGTTCCCTATCTCTAAGACGACTAGCCATTCCAGTTTACCCAGGATCTTAGAATGTCTTGGAATGTAACATTTTCAGTCTTGAAACTTGGAAACTCACAGAAAACCTAGGATGAGTTGGACAGTATTTACCACGAGAATAATCTTTTTAAATGCCATTTATGATCCACTGACTGAATTCTATAAAAGCTTCATGAAATACCTTTAAATTATCTAATATATTTCCCTCAGTTTTTTGGTATGTGTACTTATATTCATCTTTTGTCCACTTAAATAGACTATAGGTAACAGACATTGAGACTAGAGATTATAGAATGCACAAAATATTAAGATCTTTCTAAGTGGAGCAGTTACTATCTTGATCCTCTAAAAAGACTTGCGTTCCTTTATTTCTCTATAACCTTGTTTGCTTTTAAGGTGAAATATGAAACTATACTTAACTCTTCATATTTTAAGCCAAAATATGCCAAAATATATAACCATTATATGTTGACAAGTATTTCAAAGTAATAAAACATTGGTGTTTTGTGGTCTTCTCAGATATACAAAAGCAATGTGAAAATGCTATGTATGGTTACTGAACACTTAAAATGTGCCTTGTGTGACTGAAATACTGAATTCTCAATTTTGATTAATATACATTAGCATTTAAATAACTTCATGTGACAAGTGGCTACTGGGTCAATTAGCAGATACAGAGTTTTTTATGTATCTTAGTTGAACTGGAAATAGTGAAAATCTTTTGTGAATATTTTTCAATCTTACATGCAGTTGACTCTAAATTAGGGCATAATTACTTATATCACCACAATTTGCTTATGAAAATAAATGTTTGAGTTGCTTATGTGAAACCAAAATACTGCTTTGCCTTTACTAACACAATAGTTAATGTCAAAGAATCTTGTGTAGTTTTGATGAAGGTAAGAAACATTTTATTTCCAACTCCAACTGAAATTCAATGTTGATGATTTACTTAAATGCACAATAATCATGAATAAAATAGTTTCCCATGGGTTTTTAGGTTTATTTCATCATCATGATGAATTAATTTAGGAAATTGTCATCAGAGATTATTCTTATTAAAATTGTTAATTTAATCTCAAATGTTTCATTTGTTTTTTTCTATATCTAAAATTTTATTTTGATCTCCCTTTTATGTCCTCTATCCACTTACCTTTTTGCCCTTTGACTCTGTTTAAATTGATCAAATCATGCCAACTTTTGATTTTCTGAAATATGTTCTGTGTTGTGATAAACACTAGAGATGATTGTTTTATTTTTATCAGCACCTTTGATTAGCTTTGATTTTGTATTTACAGAGTAAAATTTATGAGGGCTAGCTCATTCAGTGAAATGGATTGAAGTAGTAAGTCAAGAATAAGAGTAGAATGTGATCTAAAAACCATGCCAAAATGGTGTAGTTTTAAAAAGAAAAGCCAGAATGTAGTCTAGTTCAGTCCTTATTTCATCCACCCACCTTTCTTTTCTCTAACAAACTTTCTTATTAATAGTGGGCATATCTATCTTTTTACCACTCTATAGTACTTTTTAAGAGAATCACCTTCATATGGAAACACCAAACTTTCTTCACCATTGTTTGATATGATCATATGAAGTGAAATCTTGATGCTGTTTCTAGATTATCATGACATAATTATTTAATTCCATGACTCCATGTAAGAAATTTTTTTTGTAGCACAGGACATTACTGTATGCTTTAAACACATAATATCACTTTTAATTCACACCCAAAACAAACACAGTGCCTGACATTAAGAATAATGAGCTAAATTTTTTTTAAAAAGCTATCCTGCGATCTTCTGTACTTTTTTTTTTACTTAAATGAGTAAAGCAAAGCAAAATTTTCTTAAATTAGTACCACAAAATTAAGAAAATTCTATCTCACAGCCAACCAACAAATGTATACCTGAGCTCACCCTTCTCATGGCTCCTACATCCCCTGCCTACCCCTGCCCCTCAGCACAGCATGGCACCCTCCCAGGTCCTCACGTTTGGCCTCATGTTCTTGACAACAATGGTGGCAGTGGTCACAGCCCAGGAAGTGTGTGGCTGTGAAAATTACAAGTTGACTATAAATTGATTTGTGAACAGAAATGGTCAGTGCCAGTGTACCTCCTATGGTATGCAGAATACTACCATTTGTACAACACTGATTTCCAAATGGTTAGTGATGAAGGAAAGACTAAAACCTAAAGAAGCAATCCAGAACAGTAACAGGCTGTATGATCCTGACTATTATGAAAACGGGCTCTTTAAAGCCAGGCAGTGCTATTGTGTGAACACTGCCAGCATCCAAAGGACCAACAAGGACACAGACAGTGCCCTGAGCTGGTGAGGACCTACTGGATTATCATTAAACTGAAACACAAAGACAACAACCTTAAGATCATCAAAGTTTACAGACTGTGCTTCAGGAGGTGATTACAATCCATTATCAGCTAAATCCAAAATTTATCACAAGTATTCTGTATGGAAACAATGCTATCGCTATTGATCTGATGCAAATTCTTTTCAACACTCAGAATGATGTAGTCATAGTTGATGTGGCTTATTATTTTAAAAAGATGTAAAAGGCTAATCCTTGTTCCTTTCTAAGAAAATAGACCTGGGGGTAAATGGAGAACAACTAGATCTGAATCCTGGTCAAACTTTACTATTTTGATAAAGAAGCACCTGAATTTTCAATGCAGGGTTTAACAGCTGGTGTTATTTCTGTTATTGTGGTTGTGACAGTAGCAGTTGTTGCTGGAATTGTTGTGCTGCTGATTTCCAGAAAGAAGAAAACAGCGAAGTATAGAAGAGATAAAGGAGAAGTGTAGAGATACTTTGCATAAATGCATAACTGCTGGCATGCTCAGTGCATAACTGCTGTAATTTTAAGATGAACCACAGAAGGGAAATTAGCAAAAGAAAAATGCATGAATGTGGGACAAAAAGATCTTTGAGTACTGCTATCTTATTAACATCATATATTCTTAATAGAGAAAGCTGTACTCAAAATATAAACCACTTGAAATTGTCATTACCAATCTTAAAATCTGACCACAAGTGTCCTATATATGCAGATCTGATATCTGGATTGAGACCCAGAACTTGGATTGTGTAATTAAAATATATGTGCAATATTGAAGAGTGTGTTCAGTGTGCTTCCACAGTAGAGTTTGAAGGACCACTCTCTCATTTGTGTTTGAAAGCTGCCTTTCTATTTTGTCTTGTACATAAGCTTTTTTTATGAAATATTTTTAAACTGAAACATGTTAAGATTAAGAAAATTCTGTGAACCTACTCTTTTATTTTAAAATGGTGAAAAACATTACTGTTGCTCACTTTTTACAGCAGAATACCTAAATGTAGCATGCAAACCACTGGTGTGCTACATGAACATGATTTGGGAACTACGGTTCAGATCATTCTATGTTAAACTACTTTAAGTTCCCATTAGACACCTTAGTTTGAGGTTTACTCAGTTCCTAACTACTGAAGTTTTTTAACCATACAACATAGATTGGAAAAAACAAAGCTGAACAAGGGGCAGTCAAAACAATAAAACAAAATCTATGTGAATTAAACTTGTTAAAACAGTAAAGATTTAATTCTCTTTTCTATTCATTACCCTAGAAGTAATCTAATATTGCAGACAAGTCAAAGATTTCAGAAATAGAACCTCAGAAATATAATCATTCTTTTGGAGAAAGTCTGGAAAACTGAGATATATATCCATTTTTCTTTGAGTAAAAATTACTCGATTCAGTTTTCCAAATTATATACAGAAAACCAATAAAACTGGAAGTAAACATTTAAAATAACCAATTACTACATTTCTCCCTCAGACCAAAACAAATACCAATATATGAAAAGAACAGTCCTCTATTTCGTCATATCCAACATTTAGCCTGATGCCCGGCACAAGGGATTTTAACACTCAATTTTTTAAAATAGTCAAATAAACATTTTGAAATTTTGATTTACATTAATAGCTAAGAGGCAACAATAGAATTCTATATCGTGGTATTTTGTATGAATGTACTTTGCTTCCTTTTTCCCTGCTTGTCACTCATGACCTATTTAAACCGTGACTACTCACTGTGGTATTCCCACAGGGACAAGAGTCATTCTACATTTAACTGACTCATCGTGACTCCAGCAGGGTTCCAGATTCTGCAACTGTTTCAGCTGCCAGTCATCTCTTCTATAGTAGCTTTAGATGTCCTTTGTAGTATAATTACAATGCCCTTTAAAATCACATTTTACTGTACTAAACAAAATTGTCTTCACTGTGATGTTTTAAATATTTTGAAGTAGTAGGAGGCTATTTTCATCACTTAAAAGCTCATACAAAAAATGCTTACTTCAGGGACTGAGGATTTAGCTCAGCGGCACAAGTGCTTGCCTGGCAAGTGCCAGGTCATGAGTTTGATACTTGGTACCAAAAAACAAAAAAAATTGCTCACTTCAAGCTGGGCTTGGTGGTACATTTCTGTAATCCTGGCACTTTGAGAGGCTGAGGCAGGAGGATCAAAAATTTGAGCCTAGCCTGGTCAATTTAGCAAGATACTGTTTTTTAAAAAAAGAGGTGGGTATAGCTCAGTGCAGAGACCTTGGGTTCAATCTCTAGTAAAAATAAATAAATAAATAAAAATAAAAAACCTGCTTCATGATTTTAGTCACATGCTACTTTTACCATACCACCATCCTTAGGTATATCCTGTTTTACAATGTCAGACTGAAGTTTTCTTCTTAACAACAGTATATTTTAAATAAAATAGATATCAATGGTCCTGGGATAGGAAAAGCAAAAGAAAAACATTTGTTGAACAGATACACTATTATACACCAGATACTGTATAAATATGTATTCCCACAAATCCTCACAACAACTCTGTGAGGAAGGTCATCGACCCCATTTTACACAAAGAATTCCTTTTCTGATAATGTAGTTTCCATCTCATAGCATGCCTGAATTTTTCTATTAACATGAATTTCCATTTATTTACTTTTAACCTCCCCATTATCGAGATTTTGGCAGTTGTGTATCAGAAAAACCTACTTACACTCAATAAATATTAATTTAATGAAGTGTCTTATAGTACATCAAGGGATGATTGGAAATTGGAAGTTGTTGGCCTGTATCAGATTATATTCTTGTCTAGCTCTTGTTAATGATCATTTTATATTATTTTATTTTGTGTTATTTTATTTTTGGTACCAGGGATCGAACTCAGGACCTCGAACTTGCCAGGCAGCCGCTTGTGCCACTGAGCTAAACCACTGGCCCAAATGACCATTTTAGCTAAGACCTTTCACTTGGTTTCCACATATCTTGTTTAGCACACACAAAGCATTTCCTTCTTTTTTTTTTAAATAACAGCATATTCATCACTGATTGAATGTTTATTCTCAAGAGTTAATCTTCTTAGTCTTAACAAGAATCAGGAAGCAAAGTTGATGAGAAATACATGTTGAAAGTTACTAATCATTAAATGATTCCTCCAGTTTCTAATTAAAAGTAGTATAAGCCAGGCAAGGGAGCATGCCTGTTCCACAGTACTGGTATGCTGAGGCAGGAGGATCACAAGTTCAAGCCCATTCTAGGCAAGTTATGAGACTATGTCTCAAAATAAAAAGGGCTAAGAATGTAGCCCAATGCAAGAGCCCTGAATTCAATTCCAAGTTCACAAATACAATAAAAATAGTACCAAATAAGGTTCATCTGTCTCAGAATTAGATAAAAGAGACTATCCTATCTATACCCAAGAGAAAACTCAGAAGTTTTATAGTTCTCCAGCTCTACACAAAGGGACCATTACTAAAGGACTTTATGTTCTCTCAACATAAAGGGAACCAGATTTCCCCTTAAAGGAGTCTTGCTCCAGACCTATACTCCTGAGCAAGCAGGACCTTAAATTTTCTTCCTCATCAATTCCTTTGTTTGAGTTTGTGTTTCTTCACTTCATTCCATTGCATTTGAACCTTGTTATACTATAGTTAAAGACATTTTTCAGCAATAAACTAGCTTGGGGTGGCTGGAAAGAGCCTACCCCAAAAATATTGCAGATTTTTAAAACCATCTTTGTAATGACATCCACATCACTTCTGCCCAAGTTCTTCAGGAATGGACAGTGCTCCAAGACTGGTTCTGTTTCTTGGCTTGTGAGGTCAAGGTGTGTAGTACCTCATCAGCATCATTTCAGATTTCTAGGAAAATGTGCAGGGGAAGATCCAGGATCCATGTCCTTTTTCCCCTTGGTGTCCCACCAGAATGTCCATTTTTTATTCTTAGAGAAAATGATTCCATAAAAATGTGTCTCAGCTGACAGTCTTCAAAGGATGCTGTAGCAGTAGGAGAGGCTCTCTACGCTGACGCCGGCCACAGTCGCATACAGCTCAGGCACCACTAGCTCTGGAACCTGTAACACAGCCTTGTCATCTGCAGTTCTAGCGGCAGCTTCCATGCGCAAGTGCAGCTCTTTGGGTAGGGGCCGGGAGTCCTCACTCCAGCGCCAACAGGATTTCATAATGTTATACCTGTGAAGGTGTCGAGGGACACAGGCAGATGCATGTGAAATGCGTCTCCTCTGCCAACAAACCTTAACATCAACAAAACCCTACAATTTTTAAATTTTCTCTTTGCCCTGTCTCTCATGTTCTTCCCAGAGACTGATATGCCTTTTCATCCTCTTTATATGATAGTCTCTTAATATCATCTTCCCAGTGCAACCTCTTTTATACTAGAATGATGAGATTTTTCAAACTACAGAGATGACAAGATTATTTTTTACTGCATATTGTTCACTATACATTGTAAACAACATACACAAGTTGCAGGGCTAGGACTAGACATGTATCTGTTTCCCTAAGAGGTGGAGCTCTTAATCATTCTACGATTGCCAATTTTCATGTTGTTCCAGATATCTCCTTATCAGAATCTGAAATTCTTTAAGATCAAGTACTTTGCCAGGTTTGGTGGCACACACCTTTAATCGCAGCACTCGGGAGGCTGAGGTAGGCAGAGCGTTGTGAGTTCGAGGCCTGCTTGGGCTACAATGTGAGCGCAAGGCTGACCTGAGCTACATAGTGTGACCCTGCCTCAAAAAACTAGGGCTGGGAGTTTGGCTCAGCAGCTTAAGCACCTGTCTTGCAGGTGCGAGCTGTGCGTTCGATCCCCGGTGCCGCCAAAAAAAAAAAAAAAATCAGGTACTTTGTTACTGAAGTATCTCTCTCCAGTATGAAGGGCAAACTCAGACATAAAATGCCTGCAAGAAATACTTGTCCAAGTTTCATTATGTTATACACAGCCAGCGTTACTATACTCTGTGTGCATATGCATGTATATAGCTAACAGAGCTAAACCTTATAATTTGCTAGATACAGTCATTATAGTGCAGGAAAAACAAGCTCTAGAAATTTATTCATTCTGTGCTGAAAGTTTTACAAAATAACAAGAATTCTGATAGAAATGTTCATCAACATATTCCCTACCTCCTTCTTATTCATGATTTTAACTTTTGTTCTATGTCTTTTTTTAAATTTCATTAATGACAATTCTGTGTGTAATTTTTAAGTTTTTCATTGTCTTTTTATAAACTGGTTAACTCTTCCTTCTGACAATATCAGATCTTCCTTCTCCACCTTTCTAGTTTCTTCCTACCCCTTTCTTCGGGTTGGCCTCTATCGTGCTGAGAGCTAGGAAAATGGAGTCAGTAGTTTCTAAAAGTTAGATAATAAATAATAAATAAGAGCCATATACTCTGAATAAGTAAGTCTAGTGTGATGGATTTTAGGGAAATCCATCTTTGAACTGAGGCCGACAAAAGACTGGCATTTAAACAAATAAAGTAATACTGTAGCTGCCTTACATTTGTTCTGTTTCCTGCCTATTTTAGAAGTTTTCTATGAAACTAAACTTTTTTTAGCAAAATTAGATTTTTAATATCATTCTCATGGTTGCCTCAACATGGTGTGAGAATGTATATGTGTATATACACAGGTATATGATATGTGTGTGTAAATATATGAACAGTATGTTTTACCTCATGGGTTTGGTCTAAGGCTGTTTAGGGAATAAGGACAACCAAGGATCATCTGAGCCATTGTGAAAAGCATACAATTGATAGGATACAAAAACATATTTGGCATCAGAGAAAAGCAGAACTTTAAAAGCCACTTACATGGTATGTGTGCAACTACTGGGTCTCTTCATGATTTTCCTTCTCTGAAGATACTGTAGAATACCTGTAGGGGGGACTTCAGGATATGGTGGTGCCCCTGTCAATATGGAAAGAAAAAGTAGCAAGAGAACTTTACAGCCCTCTAGAATGTGGACTGCAAATAACACTGCTCTCCATTAACTTGGGCCAATCACCTGCAAAAGATATAGCAATAGGAAGAATACTAGATATAACATAGTTACTCCTTGTTGATTAAGTAAGGATAAATCTTGGTGAATTCAGAGAAAGTGCCAACTGATGTTAGAAGAATCTTGAATCTTTAGGAAATAATAAAATAAGACGAATAAAGACTTGCCTTCTCTTCATTACTTAGGAAGGGGCTTCAGTTTCTTAATTGAAAGGTTTAATAAGTCTAAAAAATATGTTATGGCAAAATCACTCTGGAAATTATCCTTTATATTTGAAAATACCCCTTTAAAACTGATAATGTTTGGGGGAAAAGAAAGAAAGAGGAAGACGGTAAAAGAAAGTTAAGAGAAGGACAGGGAGGGAGGGGGCAAAGTAGAGAGGGAAAGACTTTAAAGACTTCTCAGGAACAAGGTTTGCCATTCATGTCAGCCCAATTCAATCTTTAGACCTGTTCTGAAATACTTTCTCAAAGAAAACATCATTTAATACACACACACACACACACACACACACAGTACGTATCTGCATTATAGTCACACACTATTTTGGGAATCATCCTTACCTAGAGTCACCATCTCATAAAGCAGAATCCCGAATGACCAGCTGTAAAAGAAATAAAACCATCCACTTAATATCTGTTTTTCCTGTCCTAAAGAGAGACTACATACTAGAAGCCACCAAGAAGAACCACCAAAAAAGAAGGTAATGAAAGAGAATCAAAGAGCAATGATAAAGTACTTAAAAGTATTTCTTTCCAATTCCTTTAGACTCTACTCTATTTGAAGATTGTATCCATGTCTCTTTTTCTGTATTTCACATTAATAGATGTTTAGTATTATCTGTTAACGTGTGAATGCTAACACACAAGACATTCACCCAGAGAAATTTCACTCTACATATTTTATGCTTTCCCATCCCTCTATGCTAAAATGTCAGCCTTTATTCTCAACACAAATCCAAGTGAAGTTTATGACTTATCCACCATTTTCTCAGTAGATCTAATTGCTCAAGTCTAAGAAAAATGTTAACAGACCAAGTTTTTTATTTGTTTTTGTATTTTTGAGACAGGGTCTTTCTATGCAGTTCAGGCTGGCCTTGAGCTCACCTTGTAGCCCAGGCTGGCCTCGAACTCATTAAGAACTTTTCTGCCTCAGCCTCCTCAGTGCTAGGGATTATAGGCATGTGCCACCACACCCGGCAACAGACCAAATTTTACATAGAGTTAGAATCAGTATTTGCCTAAGCAACATTATTCTATAATATCATCAAATAAGTAATAGTTTATAATTCACTTTATTACCTACAGATGGCTACTGAAAAGTAGCTATGAGTGAAGTAGAATTAGAAGTTTCTTAACTGACTTGCCATATTAACACTTAAGTTTCCCCTGCCACATATGGCTACTAGAAAATTCTACATTCACCTGGTTCTTTAAGAAGTTGAGTGATGTGGTTACCAAAAGACAACCGTGACTCTTTATAATCCTGTTTATACCAATTGTACATGTAACTGTACTTGTGTATCATTATATAATCAAATATTACTGAAGTTGGTTTAACATAAGTGCAAAAAAAGTTATATTCCTGAAAAATAAGTTGAATGCTTTGAAAGTAGTCTATAAAAATATGCTATAAAATTGTAATATTGAGCCAGGCTTGGTGGTGCATGCCTGTAATCCCAGCACTTGGGAGGCTGAGGCTGGAGGACCATTGCAATTTCGAGACCTGCCTGGGTTACAAAGTGAGTGCATGGCCAGCCTGAACTGCAAAATGAGACCCTGTCTCAAAAAGACAAAAATAAAAATAAAAATAAATATAAATTGTAAAATTGTGTGGCTAAGACAACTATAGAAAACAGGAAAAATTAAGTCTCCAATCAAATTGTTTCACAACTCTTTTCAAGTTTCTCATTAAGCCTAAAACCATCCCAAACTGGAACTGAAAGATTAGTTATTGTGGATACTATTTAGATAAGAAAACACAATGTAATAACTTCATGTAGGAGCTACATCCTCACGTATTGCAGCTTCGATATCTTTTACAAATGTGAAGGGGACCGAGTAATGAAGGAAGAGGGGAGGGAGGGCAGGAAAAGGGAACTAAAGAGAATTCAGATGTGATATGTAAATGTATATGTATATGTATAAAAAATAGTTAAAATAGTTGTACTACTGATTTCCCTGAGTTTATTGAAAAGAAAGATTTGTGCTGGTGTTGTTCAGACAATTGAATGCAAGTGTCTTGTGCTATGGGTGAATGATTTGGCTATGACAATGTTCAATGTATGTACCATTGATTGATGTCTTTTACAAATGGGAAGGGGACCAAGTGATGAAGGAAGAGGGGAGGGAGGACAGAAAAGGGGAATTAAAGAGAATTCAGAAGTGTTAGGTATATGTATATGTATATGTATATGTATATGTATATGTATATGTATATAAAAATAGTTAAGACAGTTATATTACTGATTTCTCTGTAAAAGATATGCCCCCTGATGGATGTGTTTTGAAATTTTGTTTTAGTTGTTTTTCTTCTTTTTTTTTCTTTTTATCCTCCAAATAAAATGGATTTGGAAAAAAAAAGGAAAAGGGATCTAAAAAGAATTCAGATATGTTTTGTATATATGCCAATGTCCTACAATGTATGTAATCATTATGTACTGCAAGCATGTACTAATAAAAATAAATTTTAATGCAACTTTGCTCCTTAATATTATAAATATGTTTGTTTGAACTTAAAATACATTATTTGAGATATGTTTGTTCTAATTGCTTTAGTAATTCCTTGCTTAATTGGTCTTATATGGACACACACCCTTGAGGACAATTAGATTAAATCCTCAGATACTGCAGTGCATAATATTCTCATTTTCCTTTTTTATTCTTAATGCACAGTTAATTTAACTCAGAAGGAAAGACACTATAAACAGATTGCTGAACATGAACTGTATCACATAATATTTCTGCTTGAGAGTAAGTCTGACCCCCAAGGAGAGAGAGAGCTTATTTATAGACATATTTGTCAACACACACAACATCATACTCAGAGGGGACACCCAGGTCATGAAGGGAAGAAATCTAGAGGCCAGGAACAAACCATACATGTCTCCTCTGATGCCAGCAGTTCTCAGGAGAAGCCGCTCTGGAGCAAGCCACTTGAGAGGAATGGTTCGAGTAGCAGAGATGGCCCCTTGAGCATGCACTTCATAAGACAAGCCCAGGCCACAGAGCTTAGCTGTCAGATCACTTTGGATCAAGATATTTCTGGCCGCCACATCCCCATGGAACAAATGCTTATCCTGCAGGAATTCCTGTCAGCATAGGATCACAAATAATCAGCTGCCTGAAAGTCAAAGCCCAGCTCACACGTAGGAGAAATAGGAAACCTCAAAAAGATAAGGAAATTTTCTACTCTTAACAAGTCTCATTAATAAAGATACCCCTTTCAAAGCAAGTTAATGGATAAGACATTTTTGCCTTATGTTTAGTATTAGCAAACTGAACAAATAATCAAAATGACATTAATATTAAATGTTAATTTATTTGTTTATGTATTTATTTTTGCAGTGCTAAGAATTGACTCCAGGGCCTCACGCATGGTAGACAAGCACTGTACCACTGAGCTATATCCCCAGCTCTGATACTAGATTTTGATAGTGTAATCACATGCCCTGTATCAAAGTCTGATGGCCACTTGATTTTTCTTTGTCCTCAAGTAGGACCAATTTAGATATTCAAAAAGAGAATAGATCCCATAACAAAACTGAGTGCCATAGTAATCAATTTATACAACCAGGCATGGGGGCACATACCTATAATCCCAGCACTTGGGAGGCTGAGGCAGGTAGATTACCACTATGTAGCCAGCCTGGGCTACATAGCGAGTTCAGGACCAGCCTGAATTACAAAGTGAGATCCTGTCTCAAAAAGCCAAATAAATAAATAAACAAATAAATATACAAAGTTTTGTATCATCTCATTTTGTCCCTAAAATAATTGAATGAGGTAAGTTAGGGTGAGCATCTTTCAGATAAATCTAAATTACACGAGGCCACACAATTATTAAGTAACAGTGAACAAAATCACTGCTGTACTTCATATGAAGCACTACAAAAATTCCACTAATAATTCCCAAGCCAGGATCTAAATCAGAATTGCCTAAGAGCTTTTTTTTAAAAATGTAAGATTTTCACTCCAGTTCACTCATCTATAAAGAACCTGTATTTTAAAGAAGAATCAAAACAATTCTAGAGCAACCAAAAATAATTGAAGAACCACTGCAGCTATGACAAAGGTTTGCTGGAATCATTTCCTCTAGCATGAAGCTATTCAAGATATACAGAGGAGCTGAGATGCTATGCTTCACTGAAGAGCTAGAAATTGAGGGTCCGATGACTAAACAAGAATGGTGAAAGAAAATAAGGTGATCATTTCCAATCGTTGATGAAGGACAGAGTGACCAACAGTTTGCTGTCTCTTTTGAGGTTTTTGAGTCAATATATTGTACTGTAATGAGAAGACTTAAAGAATACACTGACTTGGAAGTTGTCAAAAATAAGAATAAATAGTATGATATTGCCTTGCTATAAGCAATGCAGGGCAAT
Source organism: Dasyprocta punctata (assembly GCA_004363535.1). NCBI lineage: Eukaryota > Metazoa > Chordata > Mammalia > Rodentia > Dasyproctidae > Dasyprocta > Dasyprocta punctata. The sequence continues at coordinate 21,211 of RJWM01020228.1, forward strand.
GATGCGTGCCTGGATCAATTCATCCCTACAAGACACTTCTGCAATTATGGTTCAGAAGACAGCCAAACATGGTGGCATACAACCTGTAATCCCAGCACTCAGGTGACTGAGATAGGAGGATCACCACAATGTTGAGGTTAGCCTGACTCATACTGTGCTATCTTCACAAGAGTGAACAAAATAAACATAGCTGCTGCTATGATTATTGTGTGACAGATATGACTTAGAATCAAATTATCATAAATAAGCAGTTACATCTTTCTAAGGTGCCATGCTATAATTTATAGAAATAGCCATCTACATTTCCTTAGTAATTCTGATGAAGGTAAATTATTTATTTTTTTAATCCTAGAGTTCTATTACCTCCTCAAGTTGGCTTAAAATAAAAAGCGTGATTGCACTGTTGCCTCTTATTTTTCCTCTCCTTCTCATACCTTATTTTTTAAGTATAAATGAACCCCATCACACTTATCAAACCAAGTCTCCAATCAAACATGTTTGAAACTCATTTGCCTTGTTTTTTAGGGACTACCTTCTACCTGGAATTACCAATCATATATTACTTAATTGATTTATATAAAGAAGAATCTAAAATAGTTTATCAGTATATCACTGACTGTCCCCTAACTTCTGATTTATTAAAAATGTATTTAAAACATGTAAACTGTTTGGTACTATGAATATGAAAATTCATGCATCAAATGCTAAACTAATAAAAAAAATTTTCATCATCTATTGCCTGAACTTACCAGAGCCAGAAGGACCTGCTTTCCAATGTGATAGACTTGTTTTTCTGTGAGATCGTACAGAAGACCATCCATGGTCATCACATCCTAAATGGAGAAAAAAGCATTTTATCAAAGTAGCACTAACATAAGTGATTTTAAAAAGTGTGGGACAGAAAGCTGGGCACTGTGGTGCATGCCTGTAATCAAAGCACTTAGGAGGCTGAGGCCTGAGTAGCTTGTGAGTTCGTGGCCAGCCTGGGCTACAATGTGAGCTCAAGGCCAGCCTGAACTGAGACCCTGTCTCATAAAGACAAAAAAAAGATACTCTGAAAAACAGATATCAAAGTCAAAAGATATATACAAACACATAAAGATTAAGAGTCAAAGAGAGATGCTGTAGTCAGGGGTTGCAAGGAGAACAATTACATACAGGACACATCATTTATAATATTACTTTGTGCTGAATCAAGAAGATACAAAAATCCTAAATAACCCAATGTCAATAAGTGAAATCAAAAATGTAATTAAAAACCTATCAACAGGAGGACAACTAATCTGCCTTCCAGGGGACTGTATGACCTGAGCAGACACCCGGAGGAGAACGAGAATGGGCCCCTCAAGAACCCCCCTGCTGGGTCTGAGCAACTCTGTCCAGAGGACAACTAATCTGCCTTCCGAGGAACTGTGCGACCTGTGCAGACTCCTGGAGGAGAGTGAGAACGGGCCCCTCGAGAACCCACGCTGCTAGGTCCGAGTGGCACCGGCACGTGGGCTTAGAATCAAGGACAATCCCCCCCTCACTTCCCCATAAGCAACCTGCTGGTGCAGAACTCTGGCTAAATTGATAGCAACTAAGGAACATTAAGCAACTAAATGCTAATATTGTTTTGTTGATTTTGCAGGCCTGGGGCCGGCAACCTGAACATCTCTTTGGAAGATGACAATAGGCAATGTAGCAAATATGGGGGATTCTCTTCTCTCTTGTCTTTGAGGCCCAATATGGTTCTCATTGTTTTGCTTTACTCTGATTATTATTGTTTGTTTGGTTTTTTTTGCTTTATTTTATATTCTGCTTTGATTGGTTTTATTCTGTTTTGTTTTTGGTTCAATTCTACTATAACTGTTGGAATGGTCAGCTATTCTGAAGATAACAAGATATACTATAGTAGCTATTGTTTTCATAGTATCTTTCTTTGAAGTTCTGTACAAGTTCTGCTGCTTTGTTTTGATTGACTTTGTTCTATTATGTCCTGGTGGGTTTTAACTGTCTTTAAAATAACAATTTTAAAAAATTAAAAAAAAATAAAAACCTATCAACAAAGAAAAGCCCAGATCCTGATGGGTTCACTGCTAAATTCTACAAGAAATTTAGTGAAGGCCTAAACCACTACTTCTCAAATTCTTTAATGAAATTGAAAGGAAAGCAATACTCCCAAATTCACTCCTAGAAGCAAGCATTACTCTGATTCCAAAACCAGAAAAGGACCTGTATGGGGTATGCTATGTCCCCCCAAGTCCTCACATACTTTTGATGGGGCTAAGTCTGGCACTTGCTTGTGTTCGGTTTGCTGTACCCGCCCAGGGGTGGAGCCGACATACAGTGTAAGGGAAGGTGGGTCTTCCTCTTGTTCGCTTCCTCTTCCGCCTCTCTCTCTCTCTCTCTCTCTCTCTCTCTCTCTCCAGCGCGGCTTGTGGCTTGCAGCTTGCAGCCGCCATGAACAGCAGACCCGCCAACTAATGGACTGAAACTCCCGAGAAACTGTAAGAATAAACCTTTCCTTCCCTTATTTTGGGTGTCAAGTATTTTGTCTCAGCAACGAGCGAAAAGTAACCAAGACAGGACCTAACTAAGAAGAAGAATTACAAGCCTCTCTAATGAACATTGATGCAAAAATCCTCAATAAGATACTGGCAAACAGACTGCAGCAAATCATCAAAAAGATTGTATACCATGATCAAGTGGGAATCATTCCAGGGATACAGGGATAGTTCAACATATGTAAATCCATAAATGTAATACACCATATTAACAGAGTCAAGGACAAAAATCTTATGGTCATCTCAATAGATGCAGAAAAAGCTTTTGACAAAGTCCAGCTCCCATTCATGATAAAAACCCTACAGAAAATTGGAATAGATGGTCTTTATCTCAATCTGACAAAGGCCACCTATGACAAACTAACAACCAACATCATACTAAATGAACAAAAACTGAAAGCTTTCACACTAAAATCAGAAACAAGACAAGGATGTCTCCTGTCTCCACTCTTATTCAACATAGTCCTGGAAACTTTAGCTGGAGTAATTAGATAAGAGAAAGAAATAAAAAGAATAAAGATAGGAAAGGAAGAAGCTGAACTATCGTTATTTGCAGATGTCATGATACTCTACTTAGAAGACCCCAAAAACTCCACCAAAAGACTTCTAGATTTAATAAGCAAATTCAGTAACATAGCTGGTTACAAAGTCAGCACTCAAAAATGAACAGCCTTCTTGTACACTAATAACAAACTCACTGAGAAAGAAATCAGGGAAACAATACCTTTTACAATAGCATCAAAAAAATGAAATACCTAGGAATAATTCTTAACGAAGGATGTAAAAGACCTCTACACTGAAAACTACAGTACTCTGAAAAAGGAGATTGAAGAGGATACTAGAAAATGGAGAGATACTACGTGTTCTTGGGGAGAAAACCAATAGAGTGAAAACGGCCATACTTCCAAAACTGTTATACAGATTCAATGCAACCTCAATCAAAATTCCAACAGTATATCTCACAGAATCAGAGAAAACAATTCTAAAATTCATCTGGAACCAGAAGACACCTAGAATAGCAAAGATAGTCCTGGGCAACAAAGACAAGGCAGGGGGCATCACAATTCCTGACTTTAAATTATACTCTAAAGCTACTGTGATAAAAGTGTGCTACTGGCAAAAAAAAAAAAAAAATCAAATGAACAAACAAAAAGCAGACCTGAAGATCAATACAATAGATTACAAGATGTAGAAACAACTGCAGACACACTAAGGCAGTTTATCTTTGACAAAGGTGCCAAACACATTCATTGGAAGAAAGATAGCCTCTTTGATAAATGATGCTGGAAAAACTAGGTTTCCACATGCCAAAGATTAAAACAGGACCCATATCTTCCATGAAGGACTAAGCTAAAATCAGAATGGTTCAAAGATCTTAATGTTAAAACAGAAACATTAAGTCTGCTGGAAGATCAAGTAGGTAAAACTCTTGAAGACACTGGTGTAGGCAGACTTTATGAACAGAACTCTGACTGCACAGGAACTATTGCAAAGAATCAACAAATGGGATCTAACCTTACTGAAAATCTTTTGCACAGCAAGAGAAACCAACAGAGTGAAGAGACAGCCCACAAAGTGGGAGAAAAGGTTTTCTAGCTGTTCCTCAGACAAAGGAGTACTATTGAGAACATATAAAGAATTCGAAGAAAACAGTCCTCCCAGATTTAAAGACCCAATCCAAAAATGGGCATCTGAGATGAATACACACTTCTCAGCTGAAGAAATACAAACAGCAAATAAATATGTGAAAAAATGTTCAACATCACTGGTCATTTAAGAGATGCAAATTAAAACAACACTGAGATTCCACCTCAGCCCAGAAAGAATGGCTAGTATCAAGAAATCAACCAATAACAAATGCTGAAGGAACTGTGGGGAAAAAGGAACCCTTCTCCACTGTTGGTGGGAACACAGACTGGTGCAACCACTGTGGAAACTAGTATGAAGAGTTCTCAAAAAACTAGGACTGGAGGTCTCATTCAACCCAGCTATTCCCCTTCTGGGTATCTTCCCAAAAGAATTAAAAACATCATACCACAAATAATATATGTGTACCTATGTTTATAGCAGCACAGTTTATAATAGCCCAATAATGGAAACAACCTAAATGCCCATCGATTGAGGGATGGATAAAAAAGATGTGGTATTTTTATACAAGGGAATACTACTCAGTCATAAAGAATGATAAACTGGACACTTTTATAGGTAAGTGGATGCACCTTGAGAACTTAATCAGTGAAATAAAATAAGATGCACATGTGCAAACATCATATTGTTTCATTAGTGGGACAAGCTGAAAGAAAAAACATATGTATATGTGTATGCATATGTGTATGTATATAAAAAATAGTTAAGATAGATATACTACTGAATTCTCTGAAGAGAAAGATTTGTACTGGTATTGTCCAGACAATTGAAGGCAGATGTCTTGTGCTCTGGGTGAATGATTTGGGGATGACAATGTGTAATGTATGTACCATTGTTACCCCTGATTGATGTGCTTTGAAATTTTTTGTAGTCTTTTTTTCTTCTTCTTCTTTCTCTCCTTTTATGTTTGAATAAAATGGATTTGGAAAAAACATATATTATTTTGTAATAGTCACCCAAGAGATAAATACAAAGAAGTGCAGGAAATCTATCCACAACACTAAAGCAAGACCCAAGAAAACCCAGCTGAAGGCCTGGATCCCACAGCAATGTCCTGCATGAGTCCAGCTGAAGACCTAGAGCCCATTACAATGCCCCCGATGAGTCCAACTGGAGGTCCAGAGCCCATGACAATGACTCATGCAAGTCTGCTTTATGGACCTGCCCTAGGAAGGCCCAAAGGTCTGCAGTAGAGGCTAGAAAGTCTATGCCAGTGGGGTGGAGAATCTGTGCCACTAGGTTTAGGGCTCTACACTGGAGCCAAGAAGTGATGCTTAGAATAAGGACCAGGGCTCCCCTGGAAAGTACCACAGCCATCCTCAGTGACAGTGAGGTCCTGAGCTCCTCAGATGATGAGAACAGTCAAGTACATGTCAGGAAGCCAGCATGACAAGCTTCTCCTGGAGATTAAACAACACACATCTTCCCCTCCAGAACCAGGAAGCGATGCTCAACATAAGGACCAGAGCTCCCCCAAAGTGAATCATAGCCACTCTCAGAGACAAGGTCCTGAGCTCTTCTAAAGATAATGACCGAATTCATATCAGGGAAGCTAGCCATGACAAGCTCCTCCAGCAGAACTAACGGCTCCAAACAACAGCAACACATAGGAGAACCCACAGTGCTAATGTTATTCCTTTCCATGTCTCCTTTTATACTGGCAATTTTCCTCAGGTGGACCATCTACGCTCAGCACCACACTAATGCAGTTCAGCTGGATTTAAGTTGACTGCCAGTTACCAATCCACTCTACAAGAGACAAATATGAAAGATTTTGAAATATATAGGAATATGTCAGAAGAATAATGAAGATAAATAACAAGAAGTAAGAGAGTATCTGTAAGACTATCCACTGACTAAAGTGGCAGCTTCTCTGGGATACATGTGCATGTGTGTGCATATGTGTGTTTGTGTGTATATCCACATATGATTAATTTAATACAATAACACATACGTCTTCCTTGTAGGTTCATACGTGCCATTTACACAAGAGCAAGCAAAATAAACATACCTGCTGCTACGATTATTGTATGGCAGATATGCATGACTCAGAATCAAATAATCATAATAAGTAAATGGTTGCCATGAAAGAAGTACAAAAAGTATAAAGAGAGCATGTACTGGTGGTTGAGGAGAGCAGATTCAGCTGAAGGGACCAAGAAAGCATTCAATGATGTCTGTAGGGTAAGTGGACATAGCTGAAAAGAAGAGAAAGGAGAAGTCTGATGTATTAAGAAAAGTATATGAAGATGATCCAAAATACAGAAGCATGGTAGTTCTGAAATGGAAAGAAACAAGGGTAGAGTACACAGCAAGTCATATATAACCTCCTAAAAGATTTAAAATGCCTATTTATAGTCCTATACATTGTCCTATTTATATCACTGGGTAAAAGACATGAATGTGGTCCCTGTTCATACATATTTAGTTGTACAATAATTAGCATATTGTGGGAATTCAATTAATACTGAACTTGCTCACTAGCAAATGAAAAACTTGAGCAATAGTAGCTCTCCAGAAAAAGGAATGGAGAACTAAGGAAGCTGTAACTTGAGGGACTTCCACTTGAGATGGAAATTTCTAAACATCATTAGAAATATGAGTCTGAGGTACAAAAACTCACAAGCTAAATTTGTCCCTCATCAGGCCTGGCATATTAGGGTGATGTTACACAATGGATGATACACTTAACAGTAACAATGAAAGAATTACAAGCATTACTAATAGTAGTTATAATACATAATTATTGTAGCAGCTATCATTTTGAAGCTTTCTTAAATTCCAATCACTGCTACATTTTTACATGTATAACGTCTTCAATTTTTTGAAATAATGTGTTATGACTCCCATTTTACAAATTTAAAACATTCAAAATCAAAGAGGTAACATCAAAAGTGAAAGAACTAGTAGAAACCAGAGCCCATACTCTAAATTTCTACTGCACAATACAGTTGTTAATTACCGCATGTCTGTTTACACTTAATTATTTAAAATTAAGTAAAATTTAAAATTCAGTTTCTCAATCACATACACCACATTTCAGGTGTTTAATAGCCACACGTAACTAGTGGCTACCAGTGGACCCAGGAGACCCAGTAGAACTTTCCTCACATTGTGATCATTCTATTGAACAATGATACACAAAGTATTCTGCTATACTATTATATTCTCTCTTAGATTTTGTCATTTGTGATGCTAGTTGACATATGAACAGCCAATCAACTAGTCAAGCCTTTCCCTCCTAATACCTCTACCCTACTGCTCACCCGGCGACAGGTCCAGAGAAAGTTGAGCAGGTTCCCTTGGGCCACATCTTCCAACAGCATATAGAGTGGCAGCCTTTCTGTGCAGCAACCTTCCAGGTGGACCAGGTTAGGATGTTTCCCCAGGTACTGATAGAACTGGATTCGCCCCACGAAATACTGCACCTCCTGGAGCCCAGCTGGTTCTGCAAAAGACAAGAGCTGGGGTAGTGAACAGCTTCAGATGGTAATTCCCAAGGCCTCACAGGAAAGGAAGTATAAATAAAAAGTAATATAAAGAGGACTAGTTGGAAGAAAATGGTGTTCAAAATCACTGACCTTTTATCAAAAGTCACATAGAATCAAAGATCTTAAACTGGATAAGTTCTCATCTCCCTGAATAGACAAATGTTCTGTTCACATCGAAACATTATCACTGTCTAGGCCTTTTGGTTAATACTCTTGCCTGTCTTATCTTTGTTCTGTTTCATTGGGAGAGGAAGAGAAAGCGAGAAATTAGGAAAGAGAATTATTAAACAGTGAAGAAAAATGAAAAATCAATCTCAGAATCTTATTCCAAATTTGTAAAGCATATTAACATTAACTGTAAGGGGTTTACTGGAGAGAAGTAAAGAACAGTAAGAAGTCTTCTCATCTTACCTTTCAAAGCCTTGAGAACAACCCTCTCGGGCTTAGGCGGGTTCCCGGTCATCATTGTGGCTCTATAAAAGCTCCCACAACTGCCCTTATAAATTTGCTCTAGAACTTCAGAGAGTTGATCCCGGGGTACTTGTAGCTTAGCTAGGGAAGGTGCAGTAGCCCGTAGAAAACTTTCCACTGTTGTCTCTGTAAGGGGCATGACCACTTTTCCTTCATGTCCTGATGCTTCCCGGGTTAGGCCCCTAGATGCAGGTACAGGGGTAATACCTGAAACAAAGAGGTGATGTGAACCAGGCTTTTCCTGTCCTGAGGCTTCTATAAAAAAAGAGAGCCTATAAAAACCAGCCAGGAAAGTCCTTCAGCAGTTTTCTCTCTGGATAGTGTAAGGATGTCGTCCAATAGTTCTCCATGTATGAATGTCAATACCAAGCTTGTACAACCTTTTTAATAATCTCTATTACTTCTTGGACAACTCAAGATGCGCCCCTAAAAAGTAATCATGACATCTCCTTTCTGTCTTGCTCAGGATTACAAGCGAGGGCTCCCCATGAATGTGTTGTACTCTGTGGGTCCCAAACCACTAAAGATTGCGTGACTACCAGTGGGAACCATCACTTAAATCAGTCACATGGCTTCTAAGGTTGAAAGAAAAGTATGGATATCCCCTCAACTACCAGCTGTGGTTATTCTTTCTTCCTTGAGTTATCCTAAAAGTTAAATTATTTCATTGAACCTTGGTTTAAAAAAAAAAAACACTCTCCTGATACTTTCTTCCTTCTTTAGCCAAAATGAATTTTTCTCCAGTTGGAAAAGAAAGATTAGTTCTTATTATTAAATCTATAACAACTCATTAATTCATCCATTTATGCAAAAAATATCACAGGTACTGTTCTGGGTTTTTGGAATAGGCAAAGTCTAGATTCCTAGGGAGGTAACTTTCTAGTGATAGTGTACATAATAATATTTGAGGCAGTGAGTCTTATGGAGGAGAATGACAAAAGAAGCAGCTTCAGGGATGTTATTTTCTGATGACATCAGAAGGGCCTTTCTGATAAAATGACGTTTGAAGAAGACCTGGGAAAAATTAGGGAACAAACCATGCTGGTGTCAGAGAGAATATTCTAGACAAAGGGAACAAGATGTACAGAAGCACTAAGAAAATAATGTAGTTGATACAGCAGAGGATGTGCAAAGAAGCTGTGCAGCTGGAGCCAAGTGAATCATGGGAGAATTGTAGAAGATAAGGCCCAGGAGTCCTGAATCACATAAGACCCTGGGGAGAATTTTGTTTCATTTCATTCTGAGCAAGACTGGATGCTACTGGAGGTAAAGAATTCAGCAGGGATTTGAGAGGTAAATGAATGTCTAGGCAAACACAGAGCATAAAGAGGTAGGGTAGGGACCAAATAGGCAAAGAAGTTAGGGGGATGTTACAATGATCTGTGAGAATCAAAAGTGACTCGGTTTATTATTTATGGTTTTGCTAATGGACTGTGAGAGGAAAGAGGCAAATCAAGGATATCTTCAAGGGTTTCAACCGAAAACCATTTACTGAGGCAGAGAAGATGACAAAAGGAAGACAGTTGTAAGGGAATTGCAAGACCTTTGTTTTGAACATGCAGCATATGAGATGTGTATTATACTGAAACTGCAAAACAGGTGGTTTAATATAAGAATCTGGAGTTCCAGCAACCAAAATCAAAATAGAAAAAGTATTTAAATCCAAAGGGATGAAAACTATATCATTTATCAGGTGATTTTACATCTTTTTTAAAAAAGTGTTCCAGGGCTGGGCATGGCAGGACACACATGAAATCCCAGCACTCAGGAGGCTGAGACAGGAGGATCACCATGAATCTGAGGCCAACCTGGGCTACATAGTGAGTCCAGGCCACCTGAACTACACAGTAAGACCTTGTCGCACACACAAAAAAAGGTTCCAAGAAAGCAGAAGTGCAAGATTGTTTCTAACGCTTTTTACAGGCCTAGTAAGATGAGAACTAAGAAGTGATCATCGGACTAATTAACTTAGCAGCTGTTGAGCTTGGAAAGAATTGTTTTGGAGGAGTGGTAGGGATATGAGCCTTATTTTAGTGAGTTCAAAAGAGAATGTGATGAGCAATAACAAGAATGAGTTTAAACAACTTCTTTGAGATACTTTCCACAACAGTGAAATTTAAAAGAATTGACATAAAATTTAGAAAAGGACTAAGGATCCAACACTATGGAGTTTTGCATAACTGTTGCAACTGCTTCTTTGTGGTTTCATTTAGCTTCATGTATGAACTGATTCTCTTTCATTCTGTGAAAGTGTCATAAGTGGTACCCCAGAAGAATACCATTAGCATCTCCTACCTAACACTTCAAAGACTAGCATGGAGGTCACTCATCATATATTTTGGAGAAGGCAGGGATGGGAAGAATGGTGGAGTAAAATCTTATCCTACAAAGATGTCAACAAACCCTTGGGTTTTCCCTTCTAGATTTTCTTCTTGATTCTTAGACCCTACTATAGTCAAAGGTTTGAGAGTCCAGTAGAAGAAGGAGGACAGAAGTGGTCATATGTGGTTTCTCTTGCCTACTCTTCCTTCAATCAACAAGCCCACGTGGTGATTCAGCTCAGCACTTCTGGAGAACGATTACCCTTTCCAACTCCACAGGAGGAAACCCAAACTTTTCCCATTTCAGGTACTGAAATTCCTGGACTTGGGTCCATCACAATTTGGCCCACATTTTTCCTCATGTGCATCTTCCCTGAGCCCCTACCTAACCCAATGTTTGAGCTTTACCTCGGAGTCCGGGATGCTGCCATTGGGATCTTTGTCCTCTTATAAATAGCCACAAGATGACAGCAAGAAGTATGAGGAAGGCACCAACCAGCAGAGTTGGGACAATGATCACTGCATACTGCTCTCCCTGTACAACTGAGTAGGCAATCAAACAGGAAGGGAAGAGAATTAAAAAGCCTGACCTGATGCTATACAATCTCCCTGCCCACCACCTTCATCCCATCGTATGTAAAATGTCACCTTTTCTGTCTTTCCCTCTAGTAGAAATCCCAGTGTCCCTCTTTCCTAGCCCATCAAGTGTGTGCTGTGCCTCTTCTATCATTTTTACTCCCAAGATAGAGGGTGCAGCATCAGGATCTCTGACTGGCACTTACCCCCAGGCTCCAAAGACAATTGCCTCTGGTCCCATTCTCTTATCACCATGGTCTTCATCTCTGATACAAATCAAATCATCTGCCTTCTAGAATTTATTCAGGTCCTAATCTCCCTAACCATAAAACCAGAAGCTATGCATTTCTGATATCTGTACTTACCACACGCCTTGTCACTGAGACTACATTCTAGGAGCACCCGTGCCGTGCCCCTCTTCTTTTCCATTGCCATGAGGCTTCTCGCTTCTGTCCTGGGCTCACAGAAACAGCACAGACTGTGAGCACCACTGTGAGTGATTCCCAAAGCCTGAGGAATGCTGGGGAAAAATGGAGTATGCATGGAATTTTAAAATGGATCACCATGAGCTGAGCGTGGTGGCACACACTTTTAATCCTAGCACTTGGGAGGCTGAGTCAGGAAGATTGCTGTGACTTTGAGGCCAGCCTCGGCTACATAGTGAGTTCAAGGCCAGTCAGAACTACACAGCAAGACCCTGTGTCATAAAAACAATAGCAAAAAAATAAATAAATAAATAAAATGCATCAATAGTTAATATATAGCCAGCTCTCTCAGTCACCCATTTTTTTTTTATCAATTTGCCTGATACTCAGACTGAAAAAAAATCTTTATTTCCCCCTCTGGTATTCTCTTTTTGCTATTATATAGTTTCTTAGCCCTCATCTGGTCTTGTTCTCTCATTCCATTGCTGCCAAATTTATTTTAGATTTTCCTCTTCTGCCCCAAACTTTTGCTAGTTCAAGAATAGATACACAGCACCTGTCTGAATAATTGTTAATCATGGATTACAGCGATAAACTCTACCTCACCTGAGCATGTCAGACTGTCTTAGCTGTTGGCTACCTACTCCCTCGGTGAGCTCTCCTGATGGGGATGTAGATCCAAGGCTCAGGATGGAGGCCGGGTGTATTGGGGCTGCTTCTGGGTATTCATACTAAAGATAGCATGGAGAAGGAAGGTCCTGGTGTTTCAATCACAATGTTGTAGTCATTATTATTATTAGTGACCAGGACCTTTTCACTGAGCTACATCCTCAACCCTTTTTAATTTTTTGAGAGAGGCTCTAGTTAGGTCACTAAATTGACTAGGTTGGACTCAAATATGTAAGCCTATTGCCTCAGTCTCCCAGAGTGCTGAAATTATGGGTGTGAACCATCACACCTAGCCACTAATATTTTAGGAAAAAACTGGAAAAAGCTGAACCATCTTTTCAATAAAACAACACATAGCCAAATAATGCAATAAAGACAATGGTTCACAGAAGAGACCTAGAATAACAAAGGCAACAAAGACAAGACAGGGAGCATCACAATCCCTGACTTGAAATTATACTATAAAGCTACTGTAACAAAAAACAGTGTGGTTCTGGCAAAAAAATAAAAATAAACCTAAAGATCAGTGGAACAGATCAGAAGATGCAGAAACAACTGCAGACACACTAAGCCAGTTTATCTTTGACAAAGGTGCCAAACACATTCACTGGAAGAAAGATAGCCTCTTTAAAAATGGTGCTGGAAAAACAGGCTCTACACACGCTGAAGATTAAAACAGGACCCTTATCTTTCACCATCCACTAAGCTAAAATCAGAATGGATCAAAGGTCTTAATATTAAAACAGAAACAGTACATATGCTGGAAGATAGAATAGGTAAAATTCCTGAAGACATTGGTGTAGGCAAAGACTTTGTGAACCAAACCCTGATTGCACAGGAACCATCAAAGAATCGACAAGTGGGATCTTATTCTATTGAAAAACTTTTGTGCAGCAAGAGAAACCACCAACAGAGTGAAGAGACAGTCCACAACATGGGAGAAAAGGTTTGCTAGCTGTACCTCAGACCAAGGATTAGTATTGAAACGATACAAAGAACCTGAAAAAAATCAGTCCTCCCAGATTTAAAGACCGAATCCAAAAATGGGCATCTGAGATGAATACTCATTTCTCAGATGACGAAATACAAACAACAAATAAATACATGAAAAAATATTCAACATCACTGGTCATTCAAGAGATGCAAATTAAAACAACACTGAAATTCTGCTTCACCCAGGAAAGAATGACTAGTATCAAGAAATCAACCAATAATAAATGTTGGAGGGGCTGTGGAGAAAAAGGAGCCCTTCTCCACTGTTGGTGGGAGCGTAGACTGGTGCAACTACTGTGAAAGTCTATGTGGAGAGTCCTCAAAAAACTCAGACTAGAGGTTCCATTTGACCCAGCTATTCTCCTTCTTAGTATCTTCCCAGAAGAATTAAATACATCATACCACAGCGATATACATGCACCCATGTTTATAGCAGCACAAGTTGTAACAGATAGATCTTGGAATCAACCTAAATACTCATTGGCTGAGGAATAGATAAAAAAAGATGTAGTATTTTTATACAATGGAGTACTACTTGGCCATGAAGAAGGATTAAACTGGAGACTTTTATAAGTAAATGGATGCAACTTGAAACCATACTAATAAGTGAAATAAATCAGACACACATTTATAAACATTGTATTGTCTCACTAGTATGAGAAGCTGAAAGAAACAACATATGGATATGTATACATGTATATATATATATATGTATATAAAAATAGTTAAAATAGTTATACTACTGATTTCTCTGAGTTCACTGAAGAGAAATATTTGTGCTGGAACTGTTTGGACAATTGAATGCAGACGTCCTGTGCTCTGGGTGAATGATTTGGGTATGGCAATGCACAATGTTTAAACCATTGCTTCTCCCTGATTGATGTGTTTTGAAATTTTGTTTTATTTTTCTCTTTTTTCTCTTTGAAATAAAATGAATTTTTTAAAAAAAGACAATAGTTCAGAAAAATCTTAATATCATAGACAATGAAAATTGTGAAGCCTTAAATGCTCCAGTTAAACCTTGAATAAAACTGTATAGGAAAAAAAATTTTTTTAAATCATCGTAGCTGTACAACACATTTTTAAAAAATTTTAAGGAAAAATTTTTAAATATAATCTTATTAGTATCTATTAATTTTATAAAATATTGGGTTGCATACAGGCATATATTTTGATCATGTTTATTCTCTTGATTATTGTTCCTTATAGCCACTTACTATCATTCTTTATAGCTCCCCCTTTCTCCTTTCTTCTTGTCTAATAAAGTCTCCCTTCTTCTTTCTAGTCATCTTTATTAGATTCCACATATGAGGGAAAACCTGATACTTTTCTTTGTGATACTTTTCTTTTCTTTCTGAGCCTGGTTTATTTCACCTAACAAGATGATCTCCAGTTTTATTTCCTTGCAAGTGGCATAACCCCATTATTTTTTACAGTTGAATAATATTCCATTGTGTGTCTGTGTCATGTCTTCATTACCCATTCATCTGTTGATGGGCACCTAGGCTGGATCCATATCTTAGCTAGTTGAGCTTCAGTAAAGATGAGTGTCCAGGGTTAGGGTTATAGTATGCTGACTTTAATTTCTTCATGTATGTACCAAGGAGTAGTATAAGTAAATAAAATGATAACTCTACATTTAGTTTTTTGAGGGACCCCTTACTGATTTCCATAGTGGTTATACTAATTTATGTTCCCTGTGTGAAAGGATACCTTTTTCCCTATGCTTCCTTTTTCCCTACATTTTCCCTACAAACAGCATTTACTTTTTTGTTTTAGTTGTTATTTCTGCTTTTCAGTATTGGGAGTAATATATAAGGCCTTCGCTCTGAGTTACATCTCCAGTCATTTGTAAATTTTTGTTACTTTTCTTTTTTAATTTAGAAGCAGGGTCTTGCTACATTGCCCAAGCTGGGTTCAAATTTTTCATCCTCCTGCCTCAGCCTCCCAAAGCGCTGTGATGATAGGCATATGCCACCATGACTAGTTTAGTGGGGCTTTTTTGTAGTTGTTCTTGATGATAGCCATTTTGACTATGGTGAAACGGAAACTTAATGTAGTTTTGATTTGCATTTCTCTAATAGCTAAAAATGCTACCAGGCATGGTGGCACACATCTGTAATCCCAGCACTTGAGAGGCTGAGGCAGGAGGGTCACTGAGTTTGGGGCCACCCAGGGCTATATAGTGAGTTTAAGGCCACCCTGAATTACATAACAAGACTCTGTCTAAAACAAATGCTAAACATTTTTTCTTATACTTATTGGCTATTTGTACTTCTTTTGAGAAGGGTCCGTTCATTTGCCTACTTATTGAGTAGGTTATTTGATCTTTTTTGTGCTTCATTTTTTTTTTTTTTTTGCATTCGTTATCTGCTCTAGATGTTAATCCTCTGTCAGAAAAGTAGCTAGCAAAGATGTTCTGCCATTTTGTAAGTTGTCTCTTCACTCTATTGGTTGTTTTCTTTGCTGCATGGAAACTTTTTACTTTGATGTAGTCCCATTTGTTGATTCTTGCTATCATTCCCTGTGCTGTTAGAGTCCTGTGCAGGAAGTCTTTGCCTGTGCTGATTGCTTCAAGTGTTTGCTCCATGCTTTCACTCAAAAGGTTCAAAGTTTCAGGTCTTAGGTTAAAGTCTTCCATCCATTTTAAATTGTTTTTTGTATAATGTGAGAGATAAGGACCTACAAGTAGATACACAGTTTTAGCAGCACCACTGATTAAAGAAGCTATCTGTTCTCCAATATAAAAGATCCAATGTGATCCAGTTTTATAATGTCTTCATAAAAGGATTTTTTAAAAGTCAAAAGTATATATATATGAGGTTATATTGTACATGTATTACATCAGCCATATTATATTAGTCTTTCATTACATTTTGTGTTTTATTACTGCTGTTAATCAGCACCATGTAATATCTGTACCTGGAAGATCCATGCAAAGAAATCCCCCACCCTACCCCTTATCCTCTCTTTCTGGAGCTCCATGGGAAAACCAGAGCTAAACAATTTCCTGACAACTGAAAAGAGAGACAGGTGTGCAGCTCATTGACAAAAGCCTAAGTAAACAGAAGCCAGAAGAGGGAAAATATCTCAGAGGAGAGAGAAGTTCTTATCTGTAGAGTTTTACACAGCAAGGGATCTATGAAATCAAGGAAAATTAGGAAGCAAAGTCCACCTCAATTAGTTTGTAAGCCAAAAGACAAGGAATTCAAAAGAAAAGTAGTTGAAAAAGTTTCCACAACTCA